>WSUI01000005.1:0-208746 GCA_019633595.1 Tulasnella sp. UAMH 9824
GGGTCTCTCCGGTTGGGGTGTACCGGGGGAATGCGACCGCTGTCCTGTAGGCGTTGTGGCGTGGGGTCCTTTCATAACGCACCGGGGCGGGTATCGCTGTCCACAACCCCTGGGGTCCCCCCCCCCCCAAATCATCCCAGATTTTGTTCATTTTAGCAGCAATCGCGCGCTAGCCGCTTTTGTACCAGTCGTCCGTGAAAGACTATATATTGATGTTCTCAGTGTCTTCCATCGTCCGACAACGAATTTCAACGAAGCTGGAAGGAGTTCCATAGGCTCTACCGGTATCACCAGTAGTACCGAGCTACTTGAGTATTTACACCCCTCAGGTCCGGTAGCCCGCCAGGTAATCATCCTGTTATTGGCGATAGAGGGGCGTGGGTACTCTAGCGATTGGCGCCATACCTAAAGGAAGCGATATCAGAAGCGGCCGCAAACTTATGACAGTCTCATCCAAAATTATCGATCAACTGCCCAGTTGCTAGTCGTGTGGTGGGAATTTATGTGTCGGGGAAGTACTTGATCTATTTGAACTCGTCGCAAGTAGCGCCGAGTTCTTCTTCCGGTGTCTGTCAGCTATCTCGCTGAAGCTAGATGTTATAGACAAGATCACGTTGATCGTTATGCCTTGATTAATTAAAGGTATTGACGTGCTTTGCGGAACTAGTAGTGGTGGCTCGCAGCGATCCCCATCACCAATGACCCCTGCGAGGATTTGGGATGTTGCCAAAGCGCCGCGCGATCGGTAATACCCGGAACGTCTCTTGTTTTTCTTTCGTTAACAAACATCATAGGAGCTACAAAGAAGATCCAGGACGCCGGCCGCAGATGAGATGTCCTCAGACCACGTTCACTTTTCATGTCCTCTCCGTGTTTCATGCATGTTTTGTGCGAGTTTACCCCCTGACAGAAGCTGGTACCAACGCGCGCACTGCCAGTGTACCATGAGACGGGATCGATGGACCTCTATGTGACCACAGCCCACTTTGGTGCTGAATCTCACATTTCTCGCTCGAATGATAGGGAATCTGTGATCAACCAATGAATCGCTGTGTGCGATTCGATTGTGTGTTGCCGATAAACTTAGTTTGTGCCGCCTTGCAGGCGACCGCAAGGAAATCGAATGATTCTTTGTATGACGATGCTAACCGAAGCCGAGACAGAAGGAACTTAGAACATTCCTCTTTCTCGGGTGGTCAGTTAAAGGTTTGGCTTGCAGGTAAAGATCTAAGTAAAACGCAAGGAGTATCTTCCATCCCCCCTGGTTCCGCACCTCTGCACTCACTTCCAGCTCACTTCCAGTTCAGACCAACTCCTCTTATCTGTGACTACTATCAAATATCTTAATTCCATGTCATCAGCCCAATCAAATCTCGAAGGCTTCGCATCGAAAAAAGGTGCTTCCAAGAGGCTCCGCGACTTTGGCAACAAGTTACGCCGCTCTCGAGGCTCAAGCGAACCACCGAGTATCCATGCCACCGCTGAGGCCGAAAGCAAACCTTTCAAAGAAAGCGGATCAGACGTTGCCTCATTGGACTGTGCGGAGCCGTCCTCATCCTCCGGCCCCGATGCTGATGAAGAGCCAGAGACGAGAGGTGAGAGCCTCTTTCTGTACTACCATTATTCTCTTTCGCCTAAATGCATCGCGGGTTTCTTGTATTCAGAGGCTAGAGGTATGCCACAGGGCACCGTGAGGCGAATCGTGGAGAGAAACCCCAGCAATCCGCTGCAGATGAGACCTGTGGTCACTGGTAAACTCGCACCTCGAAACGGCGCCCGGGGTATCGGCGAACAGGGAAACCGAAACTCAACCCCACGACCGAAGCCGTACAGCAGGGAGGTTGGTGACAAGAAGAAGGTCAATAAGCAGACAGTGCCTTCGCCCCTTGGGGCAGGACTTGGAAGCTTGTTGAAGGCATTGTTGCCAACCAGACTTGAATGATTACTTCGACTCTGGTATGTTAAATTTGAGTTTCCGTGTTCTATACGCATGAGAAACGCTTACTGAACGTGATAACAACTAACTGCACGCTTTTTTTTTCAGGCCTTCCACAGCATGCGTATACACCAGTAAGCACAAGTCCAGCTCAGAATACATTCCGCTGTCGTCTGACTTGAGAATCTCACCTTATAAATGTTCATCAACTATCCCATTTTTGCATATCTGAAAAGTGATAAGAAGCTGGTAGGACGTTCCTAAAGAATAACCTGTTCATGCCGCGTCGCTCACGCTGCTGACCAGCACCCCTAAACCCAACCAGTCCCCCTCTTGTACGGTCTGAACAAGACCGTCATTCAACGTTTATGGACCAGATGTACCGTTATAAGTCAGATATTGAACCACATGATGCATGCTTGCACGCTTTGCTTCTTGCTTCTGACCCTTAGGCCTGCTTGCAATGAGGCGTGTGCCCGACAGGGTGACGCGCGTTTTCCCAGAGCAATTAGCTAGCCGTTCCCTGCACGTAAACACTCGGCATGGCGGGAATGAAGTCTCTGGCGTTTCCACATAGAACCATGGAACCATCTATTATTCTAACCTCAACCGCAGGCCGAGTCGCGCGACTACCGCTCACTACTGACTGTCAACCGTCCCTCTCCCCTGCACTAGTCTGGCCATGTCATCTCCCCACAAACCTCAGCATAGATCTCCGTCTCATAGTAAAGATGGATCGCCAGGGATTCCAGAGAGGGCTCCCAACATACCTGGTTCTTCACCGGGTCGCCAAAGTACGTTGCGATAGAAAGCCATTACATTTTCATACTTAAGAGCGCACCCCGGACAGTAGTTGTCGAGTCTCGAGGTCGACCAATTTGGACGACGGTTCAATCTCCAAGTCCTCAAGGTAGGGGCCTCCCTTCGTATCCACTGCTGTTTTCCTGCATAAGACCCTAAGCCCTCGACATGGCAACCGTTCGCAGAGGCCTCAGACGGTCCTGCCACTCCAGATCGTCAATTACTGGAGCCTAGCGCGCAGCAACCGAATACGGGAAATGATTCAGGCCCAGCTAAGGGCACCGAACCCGAACAAGATAACGTCTCCATCCCACCGCAAACAGATTCCTATCTGAGAAGGCTCAAGTATGTGGTACAAGGGTTCTTTTATCGATTGTCTCGCTGAGCGGCTTGCGAAGGGAAACCTCGGGAACTTGGCAGTGGAAGTGGTCGGGTTAATATATGATTAACACAAGCAGCTAATGACACGGAACGCTTTACATTTAGTCGAATGGCCGTGATATGGTTTGCATGTATATACTGTACCGCGCAGGTACGTCTTACATCAGGAGCGAGCGGAGCATAATAATGGTTACTGATGCTTCTTCACCAGAAATTGTAGAACATTGTGATTATAAGTCGCACAATGATCCTATCAAATGGTGTGTCCTGCGAAGTCTTTTCTACGCCGGTTCCGGAACAGGAGAAGCTTTAGCTTGGCTGGGATACGCCCACTGTTGGGTTTCCTCGGCCACGGACTATTGCGACGGCTGCTATCTGGACTGGAGTCAGACAGGTAACTGATTACCGGTTCAAGGCAGGGTAACCCCGTCACATTGTAATGGGAGGAAGGCAGATCCGGGATTTGAAGGGATTAGCGAAGGTGTGTTGGCGCGACGCAAAGCATTGGAAGCCTTCGGGGCTCAACCACATGCAGGGATGACAGATATTCTGGTGGCCTGAAAGGCTTGTAGTGTATGGGAGTGAATCGTCTAGCGTTCCGTAGGTTGTGGTTGGGGCTTCCGGCTTCAAACTACCATCGCTAACTCAAGCTGCCTCGCCAGATCCATTGGGTTTGGAACGAGATGGATGGAACGGTTCCGATTATATGCACTCTCGTGCAGTACGAGAAGATTTGGCCCACGACACATCTGCAAGATGCAAAGGGAGCTGGACAGAAGGGTAGAAGGTTCATTGAATCTAGACCAAGGAGTGGGGGTGCACGATGTAGCGGGGGAGACCACGAAGAGGAACAGATGTCCTAGCTTTTATCGCCTGTACCACCATCACTTGTATTTGAGACCGGATCATCAGGCAGACCAAGTCTCTTCCACTCGGCGCGTTCCATAAGCCCTCTGGGTGGAAAGATGAGAGAGGCCAACGGTTCGGAGGGAAACAATGTCCTCACCTGCTCATACGGCATTCCAGATACTCTTTATTCAGTAACCGACAGTTCGCGGACTCTTGGGAATGGGATTTGAGACAATTCAGGTACGCCTTCATGAATGTTCGGCATTCCCCTAAATGACATATTATGGTCGGAAGATTTGGGGAAGACTTTCTGAAGCCCATACCATCATGATCCAACGGAAACGCACCCCGTTGCGGAGGCGTGACTTTGAAGTTTTCGAAGGTTGGAGGTCGTCCAAAAGACATAGTCTCCTGAATTTGATAACAACTTAGTGGGGGGAGGGTGGGTACGTTGCTGCAAATGATGCGCCGACGTCGAATTCGAACTGAACGGTGCGAAATTCCCGGACCACCCCCCGTGACCTCCTCGGTTCGGGTTGGATCCATCCCCCCTCTCCACTCTGCTAGCCTATGAACAATCCAACCCCATCCTATCCTTCCAGATGTTCCAGAGGATCGGATATTTAGCTCCTATGCAAGTGTCTTCCGTCGAGTCGTTGAACTATTCTTTTGGCCGCCAATCTCCACCGCTAATGGATGGCTACTCGTAACCGTCGACCCAAGTGGAGGATATCACAAGGAGTTGGTTGCGAGTTGATTAGTTATGTGGGAGGCGATTGGCTTTGGAGTCGTTATCACACTTTTCTTAGCTCAGCAGCAGGACTAAGGTGCTCTTGCACCAAGTTCTTCATCGGATGCTCCGCCCGCTTCAGATTAGTAAGTTTCGTTCAAGTGAAAATCGGTTCATTTCCGAATATTGATACAACTGACATCCGCGGGCCCCGCCTATCATCGTTCAAACTCCGATAGTTGAAGGCCACGGGACAATTTCAATTGCACAATTTGCCCCATTCGGCCCCATCCTCAGTGACGGTTCGAAAATTAGATCAACACGCCTCCAAGGCTGGGTGCACCGGAGCTTGCTCTTCAACTTAAGGGGCTTATCAGAGCAGTGCTTCATTATCGACATGCCAGTCCTCGTTCATCTAGGAGTGGTCTTGGCGCCTGCGTCTCTACAGGTGGTATCACTTGCCCTTAGACTTGCAGTGCCCATCCCAGCGGCCATTAAAAAGGAGAAGGCACTTGAGTCTTTAAGACACACCAGTACGCTTTCATATCTCTGCTGCTCTTTTTTCTTATGCCTTGTTATCCTAGCTTCGAAAAGTGTTGTATGGTCCCTCTTGTCGATGAGGAGGGCCAATTGCAATGGTGCTCTGTCCTTGTTGCAGAGACCGACCTCCATCCTGCTGTTCATATTTCTGTTCCTTCTCGTTCGCCTTCACCCGACATCGCTCTCCAGGGTGACCTCCACTTCAGTCATTTCTTACATAGTAATGCACTGCTTGATACTCCCGACCCCGTGGAGGATCCGAGCACTGCTACCATAGATGTGTCGTCTCTCACTTCCGAGATGTCCCATCGGCAACCTATGAGGCTCACTGAGCGTCTGCCTACCGATAACGACAGGTATACTCGATCGAGAACGTGAGTACATATTGTTCGTCCAAATTACACAGGCACTGAGTTTGCTTCAAAGTCAAACAGCTGGGTCTCAGACGTCTGTCGTACTTCGGGCCCAACCAATGTGTGTCTAGTCCCTCTCGAACGACGTTTAAAGGCTAACATTAGAGCTTCCACTAGACCTATTGAGAGAACGTACAAACTTCCTGCAGGATGGAAGGAATATATTCACCCTGAAGGACAGCTGTACTATACACGCACAGTCGACATCAACGGTCGTGGGTTGACCGTGGTCACCGACTATCCATTGCGTCCTCAGTCGAATCATGAAAGAATCTCACTTGCCGTTGAGCAGTTGCGCAACATGGCGCTTCATCACCATCTTCTCAGCCGCAGTAGTCTTAAGGGTATGGAAGCATGCATCCTTGTACGAGAGAACGACCCAGACGAGATTGGGTATTATATTGTCAACCATCAAATCAACGCCCGCACTATCTTCTATCTAAGGGATACCAATCCCACCAATCTGGGTCTTGCCTTGCCGTTTGAGGAGGAGTATACCGCAGCGACGGCGTTGCAGGTGCAGTACTGGAGGCATGTTATCGACTACCCGTCTCACAGGGAACTGCCCGAAAGGGTGGTTCAGCTCCTAGGGCCATTGATGGCTCATAGCTGTTTAGGTATGTTATAGGATGTCGGTTGCGAGTATTCGGATTTGCTCACCGTCATCCACTTCACCAAACAGACCGAAGGTTGTGTGACAACTCAACCGCTCCAGGGTCGATCGAGACCCTCGAGAATTTGCAGAAGCTTTGGAGACAGGTCAAGGATTTACATCCCACTTCTGGCATACGCCCTGATAGGAACTGGATTGCTGGTTTGTCCATCCGCTTTCAGCTTGGTGCAGAAACTAACCTCGTCTCCTTAGCGAGACTATTCTATTACTTCCTACGCCCTCGTATATCCAAACTCTACGGTACCGATCTTGTCAGGCTCGACCGAAGCGTCCGAGTGACGCCGCAACCAGCTTCGTTGGCGGACGCAATACCTCGGCCTCTCCGAATTATCAGCCGACTACTACTCTGGAACGACCCACTGGAGTGCATGGATCGTCTCGACGACTGTTGGAGGTAAGCAAGCCGCGATATTGACTTAAATATGGTGTTGATGAGCTCGATAAGGGAGGGCATGGCCCAAGCCGAAATATGGTCCTCCATGATGACCGAGTTTCAGAGCGAGTGGGATCAGAAAAATGCATACGTACGTCTGATGGTGCAAGAGATATGACTCTGATGAAACGGTGGATCTAAGCACTGGTTTTAGAGCACTTTGGCGTTTGTAGCGGCATTGGCGGCACTGGCTATACCCTCTCAAGGTCCAAATGCTAGCTCAGAACTGTTCACATCGTTCCAGTCTCAACGGCCCGACGCGGCCTACAGCGTCACAACATCAATCCCTCAAACACAGCCAGCCGGCACTGTCCCTGCCGCTGGGGCCTCAGCGTATACACAGTCCGCTGATCCCGTCGGTGTCCTCGCTGGTTCCTTCTCCCAAGCGTTCGCCATATTCACCTGCATGTTCGCTTTAGCCAATGTCATCGCGTCATATAAGGTGAAACGCATGTTCAAAGGGAGAATCATGTCACGCAATGATAACTCAGTGAGCCATTGTTGGCCTACGGTCGCCCTCAAAAAGACTGCGCTAATCATTCCGGGCCCTTAGTTGCAACTCAGGTATATGAGTGCCTTCGAGCAGACTCCCTTAGGTCCCTTCAAGCTGGCCTTCTTCCTTTCACTACCATCCGTTTGCTTCCAGTGGTCTTTAAGTAGGCAACACGCCTCTTGCCCCGTTTCTTCTGTACTGACTGGGTGACCGCAGCGTTTCTATGTCTCAGCCTCGCAAGCCTCGCATTCCAACTACACCGAGAACAGCTAGTCTTCTTCTATATCGAGGTCGTAATGGCGGTTATTTTGTTTGCGGTGGTCTTCGCCAGTATTTGCATAGACCCCAATCGCCTGTCCGAGCCGCCCGTCGCCGAACGGTCGAATCAGGAGCTGTCAAGCGTCATTTGCAACCTTATGCCCATTTGCCCAATCGACCGCAGGGTTCGCTTCGCAGAGCCGAGCGAGGGTCAAATACCAGCTGTTGTTGCACCGGCTGCAAGGGACGACGAGAGGTCCTCTGGGATTTCGAGTGCTATCCGGCTTCGTGACTTGTCGTCCATGCGAGAGGTTTAGCAGCTGCCGTCATAATAAGCAGGGTTTCTACATATGTATGCCTCATGCTAGCATTATTCGGAGCCTTATATAAACGCCTCATTCGTGACTGCTCTGCCTAGTTCAAGATGTGCATCCTTCCGGTGCGGGGCCATTAGAATTGATTTGGTCCGTGTTGAAATAAAGACGACCACCATGTATCGGCTCACGAGCACTGATGTCGAACTTACTGAACCATGAAGAGTTGGCGTTGACGCGTACAAGGAGGCAAACAGAGGTGAAATAGCGATGCGAGGGTGCCGATCTGTTGGGGGGGTCATCGCGAACGAGACCAGATACGACGACCCGATCCGCTAAACGTGGAGCATGGTGCAACAGTAAATATTGTGCATCTAAGTTGTCACCGGTACGGGAACACACGTTATTACACTGAGATTCGTATTTGAACAGTTATTCGACGAGCGATGATACAATGCAGCATAAGGCTAATAGTAGTAGGTAGATGGTTCCAGGGATGATGTGGACGGGCTTGTAGGGCATTTGCAATGGCATTGGTTGGCATATAGTTAATGAGGTTGCGTTTTTCTTCTTGTTTGGAATGATCTTTGGAGAATACTTATTTCTTTCCGTTTGAGCTGGGTGCTGTTGCTGTGGGGAGTGTGGGTGACGAAGAAATCAGTGCCTCAGGCCAGACTTGGACTCGGAAAAAAGTGACGCACAAGTGATATCGTGTATCTTATACTACTGTGCATCAGAGCCGTGTATCTTATGGCAAAGAGACTCCAGCTGACCGTAACGCCCGGGAGCTTTAGGCCCTTTAAGAGCGTTGTGAGCTTTTTCTCTGGATATGCCGTCCAGACAAAACTCACCAAGGGACACGATCAGCGGATCAGCCGAAGAACATGAAGGAATGCATAAGGATTGGGGGGGGTGCTTTACGCCCCCGGTTTGGCCGAGGGCAAATTGGAGTGTATAGGAAGGGGGGGGAGAAAGTGATCTCACAGAAGTCGATGATCCGGGGGACAGTCGCCCTCTTATAAGCCTCGCTAAATGGCTTCTGGGAACGAGGAAGCGAAGCACAGCGAAAACTAAACTAATTTCGGTAAGGTGCTCGGAGCGAAAAAGCACCTTCGGAGGTTGAATGAAAGCCGGTGGGATCTCTTCGGAAACAAGCGCCGATTCAAATAAACCGGACCCGCACGTCCCTGTGATACTCGATAAGCAGTACCAGCTTCACTTCGCCTATAATTTCATCTAACGACCAGCCGAGATACTTCACAGCGCCGACGGTTCAGGCAACTTACTACCGATAAGTTGGGAACCGTCAGCAACGAGGATACTGGCATAGTCAAGGTACTCACATTCTAGACATCCTCTTCACTTCCTTCTGCATCCTCCACGCCCAAGTCATGCAGCTCCGCCTTAGCGGAGTCCAATCTAGCCTTGAGGTATTCGATAACATCCCGGCTGATCGCAACCTCGCCTAAATCAGGGAGCAAATGAGCCGTCATACGAGTGACCCAACCCATGGTAGCTTTTACCTTCAACGTAGTAACCTAGCATTGGCAGGACCTCTGCCCTAACGGATGACGGCGGCGAAGGCTCAGCAGAGAGGGCATCTAATCTTTTTTTAGCTCCCAGTACTCCCTCAAGCCGGGATCTCGAAGCTTCTAGGAGCATCAGCGCAGCGTCCTTCCGCATATACAGCATATCTACTTCAAACTCCACATCGTCGTGGTTCCCGTCCCACTCTGGCCCCAATTCTTCCTTCATATCCACCTTCCAAGCTATCAGGAGGCGGTCAAATGCCTCCCGGAAGATCCCGTCTAAAGCCTCAGCGGTTCCTGGTCGGCCTTCTCTCGCGATCTCCCATTTCTTAGGCGAGCCTCCCAGTTGTAGAATGATCGTGTCATCAGGATTGATAGGAAGAGCAAACCCATAACCCAGAACAAGCTCGCTGTTTGGTTTTGGTCCATAGTTATTCAGTACTTCGCTTCCCGCCTTGATTTCGGACCCAACGACAATGGAAACCGCGAGTTCGCCAGGCGAGACACTAGAAGCGGGCTGAGTAACCGGAGACCCCGCAATACTCATACGATCGACCATCCAGGTAACGGGAGTGCTTCGCTCATGGTTGAGGGAGTCGAGCAGTGGCAACAGGACTGGATGGGAAGGAGAAGACGCCGTTGGCGCCAGAGACGGGTTGGGGCTGAGAAGAATGGAAGGGAATGATCGAGAGGAGATGTAAATTGCAGCAGTTTGGTACCTCTCACTGAAACCCAGGAGACGAAAATCAATGGCTGGGTTGACGCTCACGAAGCAGATGCGGATACGTACAACGTGAAACTGTCGGCCAGGTCTGGGACATAGCGTTTGAAAACAGATTGACATTGCTGGCACTGTTCCAAGAGTTCGTTTCGTCGGTCAATGGTTGCGCCGTATAGATTTGTGCCTTTGAGCAACTCCATCTCGGCATTACTGAACGTAAGGGAAGTTGATAGCAGTTGCAAAGGCGGCAGGGTCTCGAGGTATGGGAAATGCCGGAGTTCGGGAGCGCTGATGGAAATGATCCACCTCAGCTCGTTAGCAACACTCTGTAGCGATGGAGGCCCACCTCTCCAACAGGCCTGAATCTCTTGCAAGCCAGTGCGTCACTATGTAAGAGCAGATGAACATCCGTTCTGTCCAGCTCTGTGTAGATTGCTCCCATATAAATGAATCTTCTGCCTTGGCTGTACGTTGCAACCATGTCTTCAGGGCTGCGCTTGCTGTTTCCGGAGTGATCGCCAGAGAAAAGGGGCAAGACAAAACAGGAGAATGGGGAGGAATGTTATCCGCTGTGACAACTTTGCTTCCATCCGCCGCTGAATATTAAAAAGTAGATAGGCATTAGCGAAACGATAGTTTATGCGTAGAAGCGGCAAAGCTCACTGTGCACGAAGCGTAGTGCGGGGTGGATGAAACCGCCGTTTTCTTTAGCCCAGATGCGTAGCTTTGCGAATGAAGCTGGCTCAGTCATCGGATCGAGATGCTTCGGTTGATTGGCTTGATTGGCTTGCCTAAAAACAGTGGCTCCGTTAAACGTCGTTGAGATGAAGTGTTGAACCAAGTCGCTCACGTTACGGATTCGCTTCCGCCAGGTACACGACGTGTTAGAATTCAAAATGCACCTTAATGACTAGATTCAGGCCCTCGTAGTGCTTAGAATTCCCCTTGTGATTTTCAACGCCTTTAACTTGACCGGAGGCGGAGGTGGCTGACTGGAATCAGGGGAACCAAACAAGGCAATTCGACGTGAGAGTCGACGCGCCTTATTACCCAACCCCTCCGCAACCCCCTGGCCTGACCTATTCGCTGTTCTCTCATTCTCAGTTGTAGAACTGGAATGGATAGCAAAATAGCATTCCAGACATTCTCTCTGGAGAATGACATCAAGGAAGTTGATCCCAAGGACAAGCTCTTCGATTTCGACGAAGCTGAGCAGCGGAGGGTCGTAAAGGAAGAGCCATGGAAGAAAGAGTACGTCCGCCGCCCCAAGATAGCCTCCATCGGCTTATTTGATATATAATTTTACAACTAGCCCTCATTACTTTAAGTCATGCAAGATCTCCGCGGTTGCGTTGATTAAAATGGTGTGTGGTGGACAGGCGCTTGCACCACACAGTCTAGTTCTCAATCGGGCCAAATACTCGACCCCTACATTCGAATAGGTCATCCACGCACGATCAGGAGGCATATACGAGATCATGGGCCTTATGGCTGGCAAAGTTGATGGCGATTCCATTGTTATCACCGATAGCTTCGCCCTTCCTGTGCAGGGTACCGAGACGCGCGTGAATGCACAGAACGAGGCGAACGAGTACATGGTCCAGTTCATCGAAGCTACTAGACAGGTATATTTATCTCATATCCTGCCTCTCGACACGAGTGAATGACGCGAATCTCGTTCTCAGTCAGGCCACAAGGAGAGCATTATCGGCTGGTACCACTCTCATCCCGGCTACGGATGCTGGCTGTCCGGTATCGATGTTAACACGCAGGACACTAATCAGAAATACCAAGACCCATTTGTCGCTGTTGTGGTGCGTTCAACTTGATGGACACTTCTGGTCGAGGCGCTAACGCGGGTTTCCCTGTGCGCTAAAGATTGACCCCAACCGCACTATTTCAGCTGGAAAGGTCGATATTGGAGCATTCCGAACCTATCCTGAAGGCTATAAGCCGCCAAATTCTTCCACGGAATATCAGTCGATCCCTCTGAACAAGATCGAAGACTTCGGTGTTCATGCGAATCAATACTATCCACTCGATGTTCAAATCTTCAAGTCGAAACTCGATGACGAGATGCTAGGCTTGCTATGGAACAAGTATTGGGTCAATACTCTGAGCTCAAGTCCTCTGATTTCCGTGCGTCTTAGTACATACCCGCCAGATGAGGGGGTCGATGCCCAACATCTAACACTTCGCTCATATTGCGTCCAGAATCGAGCATACGCCGTCTCGCAACTTAACGACCTTGCAGCCAAATTAACCAAAGGTCAACAAACTGCGCAACAGCGGCGAGGAAACCCAGAAGGGCTGGTATTACCAACGGGAGCTGAGCTCGCTAGACTCACAGCGGCCAACAAGGGTGCCGATAAAGACGCGATGATCATGTCTCCTCCTGCGAATAAGACTAGCGCGGCAAAAGGCAAGGAGAAAGACGCCAGTGCGAGCGGGGCCGTTTCCCTTGTACCTCCTAAGGCAGTCGAAGATAGCGCTTTGATGAAGGCCGTCAAAGACAGGTCAGCAGACTACGAACCAAAGACTTCTGAAGCTGGTTATCTGACTGCGTTCTTGTCTAATAGCACCAAGATCGCCTCCGAAGCCCAGCACGGCCTAATATCTCAGATGCTTAAGGATATCATCTTCTCGAACCGTCCAGATATTGCAGCACCGTCAAAGACAGGATCAGTGGAATCAGCTGTGGAGACGGCAATGGCTGCAGAGTAGTCCACAGCATCTTTAGCTCTTTAGTCGGTGATATAGACGATTGAAGTAATCTGTCTAATACGAGTGCAAGGGGTGTAACGAATGCGACACCTTCGTAAACTAAGTAATATGGGTACAGCGCTTATGTATAGCTGAAGAAGAACGGGACATCAAAAGGGTTAAGTGACGAATGCAACTAAAAATGAGGGGTTAAACCATGCAGAATAAGACCAAAAACGGCGTAGGAGGAAAGCGAGAGCCCGAGGAGAGGAGGGTATTCGTCGTCGGAATGATGAAGAGAGGGAGGTCTAAAAAGGAGGAAAGACAGGAGAGCAGTCCATAACTTGGGTCCGGACCTAATAGTTAGGATTGACGATCAGCTTACTGCTGCGCGCGTAATTTTCGAAGCGGCACCTACGGACCACGTAGAGACATGAGTATATTTCCATTGCACGAGGACGCGCGCAGAACCCGCTTGGAGACCCTAGCATATGACGCAGCCACCGCAACAGCCCCCGGCGCCATCTTCTTCATCATCGTCGCCTCTTGGGCCAGTAGCGGCCGCTCCATCTGCGCCGGAGGAACTTCGCCCCCGCCGGGACCCGCGCTTCTTGGGCTTCTTCAAATCCTCGTTAGACGTGGGTGCGAATGAACGCACGGATACATGCATGACAGTAGCGTCTGGAGGTTCAGCCAAGTTGAGTGCTGTGTGCACATCCGGCGTGGAAGGTGCAATGTGATTAGAGTGAGTTGAGTAAGGTTGCAAGACAGCGGTCTGACGGATACGTACATGAGAGTACAGTTTCATCCGTCAGGATACGCCCCAAATATAGAATGCGCAAGAACGAGGCGCTAGGGGGTAGCTCGTCTGACCACTCTGTCGTAAAGACAAACAGTGAGCAAACCTGGTTGTTGGGAGGAACAAGCGAAAGGCTGTCCCATCGAACGCCACAGACGATGTCCAATGAGGAAGAGACTGCTGCTCACCTCCTGGCCAAGTACTCCATACGATTTCCTTGAGCTCTCCGACTGTCGTCTGCTTCTCAAACTCCGCGGTGCGCCGTCGACCAGAGACCAGAAGCAGGGTAATGGAGACCTTCGGCGTCGCTGGAACCTGCGTCGGTTCTGCCGCGTCTTCCGCGGGCCCGGCAGTCGAGGCCTCGGCGCCTTCGCGTATTGAGGGCACTTGAGATGCGCCCAGTTCGTTCGGCTGCGTGGCGGGCTCTCCGTCTGCTCCTGTTGACGTTGCAGCGCCATCTTGAGGTTGTTGGGAGTCGAGATTCTGGGTGGAGGCAGGCATGACGACAGTGGAGACGAGTGTTGGATCGGGTGAATAAGAGCGAACTGATGGATCGGCCATTCGTTCTTGAGGTTATGTTACGAGGACAGAGGATGAGGAGGAAGGGAGAAAAAGATGGCGTGTGAGAGGTGAATCCGCTTGTACGGCCGGTGGTATGGGTGGGTATGTGTTCCGTGTATAAATGAGGCGGTCCAGACTGTAATCAACAGACGCTTGGTGAAATGCGGCCGACAGTGTTCTTAAACACCGGGCGCGTTCTACAGAGATACCTCGTGCAGGCGAGGTAAGGAGAGTTCCGGGGTGATTCGTTAGCGGCTCGATAACGCTGTGAGGAGGTCTTTTCGAGAGAGGGGCCGATTTGGCTTCGGCGTGGAGAAAGTCGATGTTCGTCCCAGTCTAGACCAACTTGGGAACTGGCGATGACAGGGATCACCAGCCGTCCGTCGACACCAAACGGACTCAAGGAGGCGCAAATGAAGCAGATGAAAGATGGCGGTTAGCAAGGCTCTGCGATTCACAAGATCTTGAAGGGTCTCCGAAAACCGGCTATCCCACCGGAACCGCCGCATCCGCATCGGAGCTGAAATTTCGCACAAGTTCGATCCTGATTACTCGAGAATGCGAGAAAACGCGAAAAAAACTCAAAAAAGGACGGCATAGCGGGAAATATAGCATCAAAAACACTCGATACAGAAGACGCAAAGCGGGCTAGAAACGTTCGCCCAATGAAGATAATGGATCATATACATGCAATAATCGCTCTCCCATCTCTCAACAATCCAACAAATTTCCACTCGTTTAGAAGGTTTGTGGTCTTGTTGCAGTGAAGGTAGCCCGGGTCTTGGAGACACGGTGAGGCAACGGGAAGCGCAGGTCCTTCTCGAGAAGTTGCTTGATGTAGGCGCGCTTGACGTCGGCGGTTTTCTCGATCTCTACTATCCGGATGACCTAGATACGTGTCCACAATAATCAGAATCATCATTCGTCGATGACGGAACGTCAAGGCTCTTGTTCCAACTCGCCTGGATAGAGCGGAAGCGAGCACGGTGCTTGGAGCCCATCTCCTGGTACAATCGGTCGATAGCGGCAGCGCGAGAGAGCTCACGCATCTCTCGGTACATGTTGTGAGTTCCGGTATGGGAGTCGTATCGGAGCCAGACACCGAAGTTCTTGACCTTTAGTGGTCTCTTCTCAGCGATCTGCGAAGGGTAACGAAAGAGTAAGCAATACGTTCCACACAATGCCGTCCAATGGTCAATATCGCCGAAGGAAGAAGCCAGTTTGATCTTTCTGTCCCGACGTTTCTGTCCACCAGGACATATTGGGCTAAATGTGGACCAGCACAATCTCACCTTGTTAACAGCAACAATCTCTCCGGTAGCGGCCTTGGCCTTCTGCAGCTTTCTCAAGAAGTACCAGAATCTGGACTTGGCAACAATTTCGCTGGGAGCGAAGATTCGCATACGGTAGAGTTTTGGCGTTGGGTCGTTCGCGGTGGGCAACCTCCGGCCGATGACCTGGTATTCCGTGAAACGCGTCATGATGGAGTTTTAGGGTGCTAAAGGCCCAAAGGTGAATATATAGCTTGAGCAAAGAGGTTTATGATGGCTTCAATCTCGATCCAGTACTTACAGTCTTGACGGCGGACGAAGGTATTGATATTCCAACCAGACTAATTCGGTGGATTTTGGTCTGTGCGCGTCGAACTCTTGGTAATAGAAACGCCGCCAGTAACCGTGGGGACCCGGCGACTTCCGCAGAGGCTTTATAAGACGGACATATGCGAGATTAGCTCCGTGCGGTTGAGGTCGTCAAATACGACGACCTCCACCCAACCGTCGCGAACAATATCATCACACTCACGCCACTTTACGACCAAACCTTGCTAATTATCGAATCCCATCCCCAAGTTTTGCTTTCAAAATGGCTTCAGCGTACTACGAATTTTATCGTGGCTCCTCGTTAGTTCCTTTTTTTACTTCCCACACCTGATGCAGGAGCTTTCATCAAACGGAAAAGCTGATCTACCCATCATGTATCACCAGCATCGGAATGGCGCTCACGGACTCGTTGGATGAGCTAATCACCGACGGAAGCATCACACCTCAGTTGGCCATGAAAGTCCTCACGCAGGTAAGGCGGTTCTTCCCCTTGTTCCCGCGTCATGTTTTAGAACCTCCTTCCAACACGTGCAGTTCGACCGATCGCTCGCGGATACACTCGTGAAGCAAGTTAAGACCAAGACGAACATGAGGGTAAGTCGGACGGACGTTAGAATTGCATGGCAAGCGCTTATACTTACCGGGCCTTCTTAGGGTCACCTCCACACCTACCGTCTCTGCGACGAAGTCTGGACCTTCATTATCAAAGACGCCGTCTTTAAAATGGAGGGTAATGAGACCGTTCAATCTTCTCGAGTCAAGATCATCGCTTGCAAGACCGGCGAGCCTTCCGAGGCCAAAAAATGAAGCGCAGTTGCACCCTCATGGCAATCCTATCTCATCTCTTTCCTAGTGTATCGCTATTCTCATCATACAGTATACGCGAATTCAGGTGTTGATCACTGTGTTCAAACATGTCTCATGGCGATTTTGATTTTGATTTTTTGCAAGACTCAGTCTATTGTATCAACGAGAACAGCCACAAAGAGCTCAAAAAGGTAACAAAGTACGTAATAGTGAAGCATGAGGGCATCAATGGCATCGAAAGTCAATTAGTAAGCATAAAAACGAAGCGAAAGGTCAGGGTCTATGAGTTAGCAGCACCGTTACGACGGAAAGCCCTCCGGCGAGATGGGGCGGGTGTTGTGGTACGAACGGCCGTTTGCGGAGCCTGAGGGGCTTGAGGAGCGAGGTCACCAGAGAGATCCGGTTCAGTTCCATCGGTCCTTCCCGTATCCCAGATCGGCGGGGCTTGTGCATCCTGTCCTTGCTGCTTCTGCGCGCGTTGTCGGAACCTAGCAGAGTACGCCTGCGCGGCCTGCTGGTTCACAGTTAACGGGATCGAGTTCTGCCCGACCTGAAGGTGACCTGCCGAAAAGGCTCGAGGAGCTGCCGGGCCGGGGTTGAGGTTCGTCAGCGCTGCTGCACTTGGAACGAAGGGACGAATGGTCGCGAGGTTGGGCCCGGTGGCACCGCTCGCCGCGGTCGCTCGAGTAGGAGATGGAGGAAGCTGAGCTCGAACTTGCGAAATTGCGGAAGCTGAAGCGGAAAGTGGCAGCCAGGCTGTTGCACCAGTTGACGGGAGGGGAGGTAAAACTTGAGGGAAAGGCATCGACACTGCTCTCCTGCCTCCTAGGTTGAGGTCTCCATGGAGTCCAATTGCTCCAACGTCGACGGGGTTACGATCTTGCTGGAGGAACGGCATCGCATGCTGAAGTTGCTGAAGCTGGCCTGGTAAGCCGAGTCCGAGATTCGCGAAACCCGGCTGCGTCCGAGCACCAAAGCGCTGGTTCTGGTTCTGGTTGAGCAATGCGGCAGAGGAGCGGGCGGCAGAGGCGAGAGGTAGCGACGCGGATCCGGGGAGCTGGAGTGGCGGTGGTTGAGGGAGCAGTTGGGAAGCAAGAAGTGGGTGGGCGTCGAAGACTGATGGAGCTTGCTGCTGTTGTGCGAAGTTGCTACCACCGGAGGACGAACGGATACGATGGGAAGGGAGGTGTTGAGCAGTTGGGACAGGTTGCATTGGAGCTCCCCATTGATCGAGCGGCACAGTGGCGTATTCTGGACCCGTCGGATGAAGTCGATCACCGGGAGCAGGGTGTCTTGGGGGCGAAGGAGATCCGTAAGGGAGATTGGATGCTTGCATGTTAACCTGCTAAAGAACTAAAGTCAGCACATCAGTATATCCGAGACCGACAGTGGACCTACATTGGCGGAATCATGAGGAAGGGTGGGACTGATCTCGACCACTTGCAACGTCGGAGGCACCGTTGAACGATCGTTATTGCCGAAGCCAAGGACACGGGTCATATGAAGCTTGCTGATCACGTCGTTGGCATCCTTGCGAGAACCAAGCCTGAAGGTAGGAGAAAAGGCCACGAAGCCCCGCTTTACTTGGTCGTGACTAAACGCTACGCGATCATGAGACCTACTTGACGTAGGCAATCTGCCGCCCTTCACGCTTGTGTTCCGTGCCGATGGGGAGGAGACTGATGCTGAGCGGTACAATGCGGTCGCCGATGAGAGATTGAACGCTCTACAGAATAGTGCATATCATGTCAGAAAGAAAGGATTTCGCTTCCGTGGGTGTAGCCATCACCTCAGGTGTTGTGTCGGCGGGCAACCTATGCGTCCGTGAACAGGACCAAAGTCAGCGCGACATCTATGTCTGGACGCGGCACGGTCTGACCTACCCTTGAATGAGAACGTCTACTTCCTCCTCCTTAGCAGGAGGCTGACGTGGATTTGGAAGCTTCGGCGGCGGCTGTTGCATCAATCTTGTGTCCTTGTTGTAGGGACCCGAGGGAGGCCGAGGAGCGTCGACATCGGGAGCTTCAGGCGATCCACGGTACTCTGGACGGTGCTTGTCGAGGAGACCTTCGGCCGTTGTCGGCTGTTGAGGACGAGCGGAAGGCAGGCGTTGCGTCTGCTTCCGGCACGGTCAGTTAGAAGGAACAAGAATATAAGGTAGAGGGCTGGAATGCGGCCTCTTACTCTAGCAAACGAAGGGTGCAAATCGCTGTACTTGCGCAACGCCGTGACACATCTTGTAGCATCCTCGATCGTCTCGTACCTAACAAGACGCAGCCCCGCCGGTCAGCCAGCAGCTTGCAGCTGTCTAGACTTCTACATACAACACAAATGCATAAGTCCTGTGGGAAAGAAATCGAACCGTCGCAAGGAAAGAAGAGCATCAGCGAAAAGTCAATTCCCGAAAGTCTGCCTCGTCGTCTAAGTCGAAGCGCATCACTCACGATCCTTGCTGCTGCCCAGCACCGTTCGGCTTGATCTGACTGAACCGATGGAACACCCGCGAACTTAAAACTTTGCCGAATTCCGAAGCGAGTCGCGTCAGTTGCTCGTGAGTGAAGAATGGTGGGAGGCCGTTGATGTAGACGTTGGTAGTGCTGGATCGTCGAAGGAGGGATGGGGGGGCGAAGAAGCAGGGGAAAAGAAGTACAGTTAGCCAGGTGGTTTGCCAGCTCTAAGAACGGTGTAGGAGAGGGGAAAACCGGAGTAGAAAGCGAAGGCGACTCACCTATTAGGGTTATAGAAAGGGTCGGGGCTGGCGTAGGATTGGCGAGAGTGTTGATGTTGAGCTGAAGAAAAGTGGAGAATAATCTCTATCAGCTTGCTTCTGCAGTGATAGCCACAATAAACGCCGCCTTACCTGACTTGCGAGCCATACGGCTTCCGCTGAATTTATACGGCTTCGGGGACGACGACGATGAAGGATCAGCCACGTCCGAGCCGGCAAAGCTCGTATCGGCCTTGGCCTTTTCCTTCCCCTTCCCCTTGGATGTTGCGGCACCACCGGCTTGCTTCTCTGCCGCGAACTCAACTTCTTCCACCTTGATCGTAGCTGGAGCGACGGGGGGCGACAGTTCCTTCTCCTCGAGCTTTATTTCCTGTTCCTCGCGCTTCAAGTCGTCGACGGCGACGGAGGATGATGCCCCGGGTCCAGCGGACGTCTTCAACGCATCGCCAGAGGTAGAAGAGGTAAGAGTGGTGTTCAGAGTTTCTTCCACTTCCTTCTCCTCTTCCTCTTCAGCTTGAGCCTTTATCGAGGGACCGAGGTTGCCAGCTGCTTGTGACGACGAAGGGCGGGCGGGGGTGGCATCCTGCGGAGTCGGGAGTGCCGCAGGCGAGGCCGCATTGTGAGCACTAGGCGGGGGTAGAAGAGAAGTAGAGGCCGAGACAGTGTCGGTGGACGGTTGGAGCTGGGGTCGAGGTTGGGTTGGACTCTGAGTTGGACTGCCAGCAGTCGACCTCCTCGACGGAGACAACGTGAGCGAAGGAGTAACGATCGACGGCGACAAGAGGAGCTGCTGCTGCTGAGACTGCGCGAGGCTCCTCGTCGACAAAGACAACGAGCTGAGCTGGCTGAGACTGCGCTGCAGCGGGCTCCGGCTGGGTTTGACCGGACTCGCGGGAGCCTGTTCGGCGAGAGATGGCGGGGTGGGGAACGCGGTGCTCAGAGCCGCAGGAGACCGAACGAGCGCCGCGTCGTCGTCCACGGGGCTGCCTTCGTGGTCGTGGTCACCGTCGTTGCTAGCGTCGACCACGATGGCGTCGTCTTCGCCGTGGTCGGGGAACATGAGCGAGGTGGGCGAGGCCGTGGTCGGAGAGGGCGTGGACGCGGGTGACATGTGCTCGGGTTGCTGGTGCTCGAGTTGAGGGAGAGGTGGGACATCGACCGTGGTCTTGTCGAGTAGGAGCGACGCTGGGCGGTGAGGGGCGGCGGAGGAAGTAGCTGAAGAGAACTCCATGGTTGATCTGATGGAGACGAGAGTTGAAGATGTTGGTGCGGTGGAAGGGAAGGGATGTATTGAGCTAGGACGCTCGAAAGACTGGCAAAGTCGCCACCAGAGTCAGCTGTAAGTTCAACGATGCGTGTCAAAACCTTCAACGGTCTGGGACGATTTACCTTACGAGGTCAACGAAAGCTCGGTGGTGAATGGCGATGAATGAAGCCCAAGAACGGCTGTACTGAAAGTCGAGCGACGAGAGCGACTTTGGGTTGCTTGAGGGATGTGGTGTGGTCTTGACTGGATACGAAGAGTCAAGAGGTGCCTTGAGGCGGTTGATGGAATGGTCTTGAAGCTGATCCCAAGAACGTCGTCGACAGCCTGCTGGTGGGACGATGTGCGGACGGAAGGGAGGAGGGAAAGTCCTGCAGCGACGAGACGAGACGACTAGGAGAGGGGAAAGGGGGGGGGGAGAGTGAGACAAGATGATGAGATGTTAGGAGGGGAGAGAGAGTTATCGTCCGAAGATGGATGCGAAATAAGTACTCCAAAACGGGGGTCCAGGTCGGACTTGTAAACTTGAAAGTTGTTGTTTTCACGCGAAAGACATTCCGACGCGATTTGTTTTGACAGATCTTGGAAGTTGCGCTTGCGATGTTATTATTGCGCGTCCACTTGCCCAATCCGGCTTATAATTAAGAACGGGGACCCTGTTCAAACCTTCGTCAGGGTCCCCGTCCCGACTAATCTCAAAAATTCTATCTGCTTCATAAAAATATGAATAAGGAAATTCGAGGACCATATGGAAGGTGTACTTGGTGACTCACGGAGACGACGAGTGTGAACGTTGAGGAATCGTCTTCGGCGGCACCGTCTGGACAACAACGCCCGACATCGGCGAGGTAGTTTCGCCTGGCCGATGTTAGTGCATGGAAACGCTCAGGGATAAGAGTTCACATACATGGGACTTTGAAGTTGATATTGTATACTGTCCATTGGAACTTGGCCTTTCGGCATCTTCCATTCTGGGACACTTTTCAACCCGATCCCCGCCGTCCCCGATCACCGAGCGTCATCCGTATACTGCAACTTAGCCGATGAGGAAAAGCAAAGACCATATGACGTCCTGCGCTTCTTCGACCCCAAACTGTTTCATACCCCAGTTGCTTTCTGAGGAAGACCGGAATAGGAAAGTCGAGTCGGGTGACGCGTCCAAGTTAACTCGCGCTCCAAGTCCGCCACTGCCCAGTCTCCCTGTCGTTCAGTCACAACCCCTTCGTCGTCGACATTCACAGCGTCCAAAAGTTCCTCTGCTGGGGCTATGATCAAAGGAAAAGGAGCAAAGTTGCTCGTTGAACTCACGGAGACTGCCGGCATAGTTGGTCGCGATCTCGCCGCTTCTCAAGCCACCGCTTTGCGGGAATTTCCCATCTCGGAAGGGTCGGGGATGCACCGGAGAGCGCTGAATGTTTGAGGGGTCTGCGATTGCCCCGACGTTTACTCTGCGGAGCGAATTCAGTGCCTGATCGATCGTTGGGGCGTTCCCACCGCGGGCGGCGAGGAGAGGGCCGGCGGTCTTAGTTCCATTCGCCTCGGTTCGTCATCCTAGAAAATTTCAGCATGTCCGGTTTACTACCGGGATGGAATGCGCGAAAAGCAAAATAAAAAGAAATACTGTGGTATTACTTACGGCTGTGCTGTCGTATCTCGGAAATTCGCAAGTAGCGAAAGATAACTCGAGATGTAACTTCGGTGCGGTGAAACAGTCCGAGACAAAGGTTCCGGGAATTCAATTTGGCAGATTCAAATTCGACGAACGTCATGTCTGAAATTAGTGCATTTTGTTGATCAGTCAGTACGTAGACACCTTGGAACACAAAGTTATAAACCCCTCACCAGCACCCTAACACCGTACAAGCGCTCTCCTTGCACCAGTGGCTTTCGTATTCAAATTCGAATGCAGCACCTTCCGAACTATGACGTTGATGCTTGTCCTTGGTGCCGCACGCGGTAACCTTATTAGGGTAGCCAGGAAAGCAAAAAAAGACGACTGTGGCAATCCTCCTTTTGTTTCTGGATCTAGACTCCGCCTCCCTATGTCTCAACGATACCTGGCCTTTGGTCGCCCACGTCCTCGGCGGCTATTATCATCTAATTAGGTCCTGTCGACCCGAGCTCCTCGCTCTCGGCGGATGACGAGGGATGTGTGCGTGTGTGTGATGTGAAAAAGCAAATCAGCTGGCCACACAGCCGAATTTTGTCAAGTACACACAAATATTCCAATTATTGCAGGTACCAAATATTATGCGACTGAAAAATGAAAATGGAGGAAAATATGAATGGGCCAGCCTGGAGATCAACGCTGCTCCCTCGGTTCTAATAGGGAATGCGGCCCAGTCAGCGATCCATCTTCCAGCGAAGAGACAGACGAGAGACGTACGAGACCAAGATACGCTGAGGATGAGGTTATCATAACCTACGTCCACGAAAACGTAATTCGTCAGCACCGCTGACGCCGAAGGTCATGCACGATGACGTACCCATTCCGTTCGTCTTTTGCATCGCCCTCTCCGCATCAGCCTTATTCTCAAAGCTCACGAACGCATATCCCTTCCCAATACCCGTATCCCGATCCCTTCCAATGTACACGCGATGCACGCGTCCGAACCGGCTGAACAGGTCGCGCAAGTCGTTCTCCTCGGTCTCCATCGAGACGTTGGTGACCCGCAGCGTAGGCATGTCGTCTCGGTTCGCTGGACGGTTCATGCTCTCGCCTGCACCGCGTCCCGCTCCTCCAGCACGCATCGACGGTGGGACGTACTTGCCTCCTGCGGCGGCTGGTGCGGAGATGATGGGTTCGTTCTTGGGAGTGGCCGTTCCGTCGTCCATCGGTGTGTCTAGAGAAGTCCATGGGACGCGCGTCAGAGAAACGAATTTCCCGAGTCAGGCTTTCGCCTTTCGCTTCTCGCCATTAGACTAACCTGCTCCGTCCATGCCCAACGCGCCCAAGGTGTCCCTGTACGGACACTTGGACGTGAAGTGAGCTCCCTTGCAAAGACGACACATGATCTTCTTGTTCTCCAACTGCTTCTTCATATCGCTTTCCGCATCTACTTCCGGTTCGGTCTAGATGAGCGAAGCCAATGGAAGGCGGGGAAGATAAAAGACCGGTCAGAAACCACTCTGACTAAGGAAGGTGCTCGATCGAAGTCGCAACGGAGACAGAAAACGCGTACCTTTTGGCCACCAGCAATCAGCTTCAGCCCGACATTCTCTCCTACGGTGGTAGTGGCGCGATCAGGACCAGCGGGTTTGCCTCTGTCGGCGCCGAATTTGGCCCAGTTCTTCCGAGCCGCGACGATCGGGTCGACCGTGCTTTTGGTGAGTGTTCGCTTGATCTTTCGAGTGATCTGATCGCCAGAGAGTCAAAGCAAGCAAGTAAGCTTGTCGGCTGTACTTAAAATATGGAGGTTGTATGAAGACATGCCTTGATTTTTTTGCCCTCCTCGTTGGTGGTGTATTCGACCACCGTCCGAACGCCGTCGGGGCCAATGGATTCTTCGACTCTCGGTGTGTCTGGAGAAGAGTCGTAGAGAGTATCAGTACAGTAACCCGTCTCAGTCGGTGGGAGGTGGCCAAATCCTTACCAAAGTCCTCAACGTCGTCCGCCCAGGAGGTCTTCACCGTGCTAAGGTAATGAAATAGGCCCGCTCAGTATGAGAACTTGGGAGCTTCCATTCTAAGCGCATACCTTCCGTTCTGAACAACCATTCTATACAGCTCAAGAAAAGATAGAGGTTGAGAGGTGGTGGAGGTCGGAAGTGGTGATCGTTAGTCGAGAGTTAAATTGGTCCTCTTGTGACTTGAAGAGCTAATCCCGCTCTCTCATTGAGCGATGACGCCGCGCCCGTAAATACGCAACCGCTTTCTTTCCCAAATTCCCAATTACAAATTCTCTGACGTCCGTTGTCCCCCCCCCCTCTCTCGCCCTTTACGCTTTACATGCAAGCACGACTGCTACTAACACGATGCACAACCAAGCTCCCTAACGTCTCACCAAAGCTCCTCATTCGCCATCAATCGACTGCCACACGAGCTCTCAGGCGTGGTGGTCGAAACCTCTCTGCTCGCTTCGAACCTCGAGCCGAACCTGCTTTCCTCAACACCGATGAACCGCATTTGCACGATAGCGCCATCAAAGCTCAGAGCATCGGTCTCTCCCCCGAGGGAATGTCGAACCCAAAGACCGTCGAAGCCGCGGCGAGATTATCCAATTCCAAGGGAGGTCACGGTCCACATTCGAACGACAACAATATTATCGGTGGAGTGAAGGTCGTCATGCCTGAGAAACCGAGTCCGCCGGGACCAGAAGGCGCGTCGTATTATGTTAACTTCGCCCGGGAAATCTGGGTGGGAGGCTAACCAGGAGCTTGCGCTTACAGATTGCTGCATGTCTGGGTGCGCCGTGTGCGTGAACGACCTTTACGTCGAGGCGCTGAGGGATTACAAAGCCTCCCTCCGGTCCATACGCGACAAGCTGGAGCGCGAAGCCGTACATCAGTCGCTGTGGCCGAGGGAGATCATCGAACTTAATCCTAAGGGCGTGGCTCAGCAGGAGGACTTTGACAATGCCGACTTGGATCCGGCGACCAAGGCGTTCATGGAGATGGAAAGAAAGTTGAAGCAGAAACATGAACAACAAAAAACATAGATGCATAGATACAATATTTACATGGGTGAGCTCTAGCATACCTTGCATAAGTTATTAGTACACCGTCTAATGTTACAAGTCCCGAGGCTGCGTCCAGAGTCTGTTTCCCCTTTTTGGCCTTTCCATCCATTCCACTCCTCGTTCATCGACTCCCCGGGAGCCCAGGAAGTACCAAGGCATTTCTCTTGCTTCTCGACCTCGCCATCATCCCAACCGGAGGCCGCACGGCTATCCTTTCCCCCTGAATCTCATCAATACCTTCACCAACCGAACTCTCCTTACACCTTCTCCCAACTGCAGCCAAACTGACCGGCAAGTGGACATTAAACTTGGTCACCACCCTCTTCAATCCGTTCGGCGACGAAGGCTCGGGGAATCGAGCTCCTTCCAATGTCATGCTGCAGTAGACTTTGCCCGCACCGTCGTCGTCTTGCACCGTGACGCTCAAGCTCCTCGACGCGTCGCCGATCGCGGCAGAGACGATCGCGCGGTCGTTCCTCTGGCAGAAAGCAGTGAAATTCCTCCAGGAGGACGAAACGATCGTGATGCGGTTGAATTGACCGGGGGAATACACGGAGGAGAGGTGCAAGACGGCCTGCACCATCCCGTCCACGACGTCATCGGCCTCAATGCGCGCTTCGCTCATTTTGACTGCCGTTTCGGAGCTGGGAGAACCGTATGCCGCGCTAACTGTGGGAGACACTGGAGGAGAATCCTTGGTACGGTTGTTGACCGATACAGGGAATGGAGGCTTTCGAGTGGAAACGCGCGGTGCGCTTCGAAGATGCTCTCTGAGAACCGTCAGCTGTTCCTCCGAAAAGTTCAAGTTCCGGATTCGCGCTTTCACGGAGCTCGAGCTGAATCCCTTCGATGAAAAGCAAATCGAATCTCGCGGAGGGAAGGAAGCCTTGTCCGGCGTCCAGGACTTTCCAGAAAACCGTAATTGGAGAGTCAGCATTTCCCGTCAAATGAGGAGAATAGGATTGCGCGTACCTCGGAGTTTGGAGAAGTCCACAGTTCGCCTCGGTGTCCGACGATGATCAACGACCTCCTTGGAGGTAACGGCCATTGCCCCGACAGTTCATCCAAAGCGGAACCGATGTTATCACTATCAGCGTCGTCGGTTTCCGCCTCGCTCAAGCCCGATCTCGGACCTCCGCCCGGGCTGCCTGGGAGGACCAACACGGGTCTCGATTCAGGCAAAGCCAAGTTACTGTTGATCGGCAGGGGAGGAGGTTTACGCGTTGGCGCTTGGCGGGTGCGAGACGGCTCGTTATTGTTGGTCGCTTTCTTCTCTAGCGGCTGGAACCACATGGAATCGGTTGCCGTCATGTCGAAGGGTGCCGCCTCCTGGTGCAAAAGCGAGTTCCTCTTCGCCATTTTAAAACCCTTGGATTCTTCGGCACTTCCTGGATCGGCGCTGCAGGTCGTCGGGCTCGGTTCGGAATACTCTGTCCGCGAGCCAGAGCGACCAGACGTGGATGAAGAGGAAGAAAGGATGACTTCCATAGGTGGAGCCTCGTCCCGGATCATGCCTGCTGAGAGGAACCCCGTCGAGCGGAGGATTTGGAGAGGAGTGAGGGATTTGGAAGAGGAGAAGGAGCTTATGATACTGCTGCGTTTGCGACGCTCGGTCTTGTCAGGAATGGGCGGGGGCTTTAGAGGGACGAGTTCGAAGGAGGAGGTGCTGGAAGCACCCGATGCAGTTCGCCGGTGTTGGCGAGGACGGATAGCTCCTTCCTGCGTTCCACGATGCGGGACATCTTGTCGCCACTCCGAGTCGGGCTTGACGATCCGTATGTGTTTGCTGGGGAGACTGGCGCCGCGGAGGTCCGTCGTCGATCGCTTTCGTCTGACCTCCTTTGGAGTGGTGAGGGTTGCGCCCCCTGCCTGAACATGGGGTCCGCGGGCAACCGTAGACGCCCGAGACCTACCTGGCGAGCTTACCTGTTGGCTCTGGGGCGGTACCGGTGGAGATGCCCATTGCGGCATCGAAGTTTTCCTCGACCGCTTCGCGGATTCAACAGTTGGAACGGCGGTTGCTGGTAGACTGGACGTGGAACCCTACGAAACCAACGCATCAGGACCTCCGCTCTATCCGACACCATGAACTATTCAAAAGCAGGCTCACGGTCGAAAGTCCCAACATATAACCAGACCCAACCCGCTCCCTCGTCGACCATGTCGTCGAACTGGGGCCAACGTCTGACAACCTGCCCGGTAGAATGGCGTCGTTATTCGGTGCCAACCCGGAATCATGCCTTCGGCGACCTGGTATGAGGAAATTGAGCGTCTTTGTCCAGCTTCGTCCTCGACCTGGTGACGTCGATCGCGATGTAGCGGTCACGGGCGCTGAAAGATGTGCATCCCGTGCGAGACCGAACTCGGTTGTGGTTGAGCTTGGAGAACCACTTACTCCAAATCCAAGGCTGGTCCTGGGTGGCGCTGTCCGTGGCGGTTCCCAGATCGGCAGGGGTGGCACCTTATCCGTACTTTCTTCAAGACCGGTTGCGATGCGAAGGCTCTTGGTCCTCAGCATCCTCTAGGTAGCGGTTTGGTAGAGTGGGCGACGGTGTAGTAAGATAGAAGATTGTGTACTAGCGCTGAATTGACTAGAGAGCCGAACGAACGAACGAGAGGGAGGGCAAGTCGGAAAAGAGCAACGATAACGGCGACAGCCAACATGGGATATGACGTCTGGACGCCCAGTGCATTTCGAAATCATCCGTTCGTCGTGCCTGTGATTCTGAACACGCCCTTATTGAGTCACAACTTCCATTCCATCCTGGTTCGGTTGTAAATCAGGCGGGGCTAACGGTACCTCTATTCGCACATGGATAAGTAACAGCAAAGTTCATTCGCGACAAGTCGCGTCGAGAGATCAAAGATTATGTTGATGTCATGGTAAGATGAAGGAAGTCATAAGTATGGTATAAATAGGAGCGAGTTAGGTATACAAAGTAGGAACGTCAGGCGTTCTCGAGCCTGAGCGTGACACAAACGTTCCAAGTTCGGTTACAATCCTGCTCGGCCGCAACCTGCTTCTTTTTGCGAGTGGTTTCGGGCTGTTTATATCCAAGGAGACACCATCCCCTCCCAGGTACGTGTTCCAGTGTCCTAAGGGTGTAGTGTAACGTTAGATGAGGACGCTAAAAGATATCGCAAGCCATACTGAAGGTCACAGTCTAGATCCCAGAGGTCCTGCCTGAACCCCTCACACTTCCATTGGTCTGAAAGAACGTCGAAAGTCCATAGGTCCGAGGGCAACTCGCCGCTATCTGGGTCCGGTTCGTTTATACTCCCGTAGAGTACGCATGTCTTCTCCGATTCTCTGTGGGGGCAAATGTCCGCCCAGGCATGAGGTGGTGGTATATCTCCTCCGTTCTCCTGCTTGGTGAAGGCATATGTTTTGGTGTTGAAGATCCACATGAAGTTCGCATCAAACTTGATGGGCTGTACGTGCAATTCTCATCAGATGCCAGCACCAGAAGGAGATACACGACAAATCACCTGATCATCTTCCACCTTGTTTCGTATGATGACGAGTTTCCAACCTTGGTAGGCTCGGGGGGCAAATATGGAGATATTGTAACCCAATGTCCCAACCTCAGGCGGGTAAGGCCGGTCCTTAACAATCCAGATCCTGGAATGAAGGTCCAAAACACTGAACGAGTTAACATTACGGCCGACAGAGTACCGCTCATCACTTGCTCGTGTCCAACCGCCAAAGACGAAGAGCTTGTGGTCAACGATGATGGAACCTGCGCCCGACCGAGGTAAAAGATCGAGCGAAGGTTTCCCATCTTCGTTAAGGGTAATGATGCGCTCCCAAGTCATTCGATGAAGATCGACGACAAAGAGATCGTTTGTTGGATTTGTGGTGAGCCTATCAGTCCCGCCGAAGACGTGAAAGAAAGTGCGCCCGTCGCAATGATAAACCGCTGACGAAGGGTTTTCTCGCTCTGGAAGGGAATGCGAAAGAAGTCGTCTACGGTAAGGGCTGCCTGCGTCTAAACATTCTCGAAGCTCGCCCTGTCGTACCAGCGAAAACGGAGGGCGCTTGGTCAGGAAAATCTGCATTTAGACGCCAAAGCTGTGGGGTCGGCGGCCCCCAATGCTCACAGAGATATCCGTCCACTCAAGTGTATTCATATTGAGACGGTAGAAGTCATTGGTGATGACAGCTTGGTTGAGAGACACGTCCCGAGCACCACCAAAGATGTAGAGGTACGGCGTACCATCTTGGTCAATCTCCAGCGTCCGGGTGAAGAGACCGTTAAGTGTTGGATGTTTTGTTCCCTTGATTCGCTCGACAACGCAACGGGCGGAGTTCTCGACCTTGAAAAACAATGGATCCGTGAGCAGGCAACCCCGACCGACATGCGGAACATAACCCTGCCTTGACTGAAGTTAGTTTGACAGGCGGCGCACTTCCTGGAGGGGACAGTGACATCTTTTTGTTGGAGCCTCCATGAGAGGACGCAGAGCGCTGTCGCTTCAAACGAGCAGTAGACTGAGGAGCTGAGGCAGAGGAACGTCTCCTGGCTTCCCCACCCTAGAGCCATCGAAAGATCAAAGAAACACGCGTCAAAGAAGGGGCCAAATCTTCAAAGTGTTCATACGTACTTGTTGCCTGTCCATTGCGATGCTCATGTGTGGCGAATCTTAGGTACCTTTGAATCGTAGCGGGATCGTCAACAGTCTGCAGTGGAATTGCAAGGAACGATATCAAGTTGCGGATGTCACACCCGTTACATAACGCCAATAACGTTCTCTTTTTGCGACACCAGAGGTCGCTCGAAAATATGTATTCTCCTTCTACCTAATCTGCAGCACTGAAAAAGACAATAGGCGAAACGTGACGACAGAGTAATACGTACATGAGAAGGAAATATAACGAGCACAGGGGAACAGAATAATAAAGTCATCGCAGTAAGTAGCATCAAGGGGGCATCGCCTGCAATCCGAAAGATGAGGCTGTAGGGTGCAATGTTATGAGTTAATGAGTGAAGCAGTAAGGAAGCATAACGTGAAGAAAGAAGTTGGGACAGAATGGTGAAGCGATTGAAAGGTTGATAGCGACAAGGTCCTTGTTGACGGGATCCGCCGCCCTCAAATAATATTTTTGTGTCATTAAGCCATCGCTTCGCCGCCTGGTGTCTTTGGCCCGCCAAAGAGAGCATCTGCAGAGCCCGAGGCTTCACCCACACGACGCCGTTTAGTCGCTCGCCCCCTGGGTGACGGAGTCGTCATCCGACCGGGAGAGTTGCGAAGGTTGTATCGCGGAGTGACAGGCCGGTCGTCGTCCGAGTCGAACCCAGAGGCTCCGGGTGCGGATGGGAAAAGGAGCTTGGGTGCCGTCATAAGGTCGGGAGAGAAATCGGGATGTGCAGGATGCAAACGGTGACGTGTTTGGGTTTCGACATCAGGACCACCGTAGTTTGGATTCCGGAATACCGCTTTGACACCACGGCTACAACAAAGGAAGTCAAAGCATTAGTCATGAAAGGTCACAGCGCAATGTCGTCGGAGAAAGGATTGAAACTCACAAGACGTAGGTCATCGTAGGCTTTTCTTCCACGGGCTCTCGAGGTCCAGTCCGGGGCGAACCCCCAAGGAACGGATTGTTGGGGCTGTCACGGACCGGGTTGGGTCGCTTGCTTCTGGTCTGAGAGCGAGTTCTGGGTCGGGTCGGCGTGGTAGGCTCGGGAACAGTCGGCAGAACAGCAATACTATGCTTGGGCGTACTAGGCTGCATTGGGGACCCGTGTTCGTCGTCGGAATCAAGACGGATTTGGTCCACCTGCATACCATCGGGACTAGTGCTTGCTCCGGCTCGATGCAACGGTTGAAGAGTCGCGTTGGTGGAAGCTTGCCGCCCTCTTGGGAACACAATGCTACCTTCTGCAGCTCCAAGACGTCCTTGAGCGCGCCTCTCGCGAACAACCATAGTCGACGTTCTCGCTGGCTTCTTAGTTACGTTCCTACGAGGCCGCGCACCATTCGCCCGCCCTGGGCTTGCCATCTCCTCGTCCTCGTCTTCATCTTCCGAGTCGGTCAAAGTGCGTTTGCTTGAACGACGCTTCTCTTTTTCGGGGCTACCGGGTGGTGTGAGGAGTGCCGTAGAAGCCGTCCGCTTCAGTGGGTTCTTGGCGTTTGAACCGCCCGGAAATGCACGAGAGTTCCCATCGACATCGCCAGGTTTTCTTGGTGGAAGCTGAGTTCGATGATGGGAAGGACGTGCTGGAGACGACGAGAAGATGTCCGCTTCGCGAGTGGGTCGTGTCGAGGCCATGTCACGCGCGGATGCTCAAAGTTGGTTCGTGGTTGGAATCCGAATCGGTCTTTTGGGCTTGGTTGTTGATAGCTGCTTGACAAGGTAAGGAATGGGAAAGGGTTGAAGAAAGAGAAGAGAACGAGTTGTGCGCCTTAAGAGGGGCGCAAGGACTCAGCGTCAGAGAGGTTGGGAGGTGAGCAAGTTCGAACAAGGCCAGAGTGACAGGTTCGACCAAAGCAACATTGACAAAGCGGTGTTCGATCTATTATATCCGATACCTCCGCCCCGAAGGCTGCCATGCACGCAACGCGTTTTCATAAAACAGTTTCACCAAGTTGAATTGGGGATAATTTTAATCCAAACAAAATACAGTACTGGCTTATATTATGCGGAAGCTCACGACGCTTTGGTCGAACGCTCCTGGATGAACTGGCGCATCAAGGCGACCACAATATCGACCTGATCTTCGGAGACTGCGTTATAGAGCGAGAGGCGGATTCCTATGTATAAGACCTTGTTAGAGCATGCACTATTAGAATACTGTGACCAAGCCCAACTTACCCCCGACAGACCTGATCACGAGAGATGAGAAGGGTCAGCAAGCGTCGATGCGCAACAGCGCCAAGTACCGACCTATGGCCTTTGACACCTCTGAGTCCCTTCTCCTGAGCAACTGTTATGAATTCTTTCTCCAGCTCAGGTGAAGACAGAATGAAAGTAACATTCATCCAGCTTCGACTTGCCGCCTGCACTTTGCCGTGGAACAAGCCAGCGGCAACTCCTTCATCGAGCGCTTCATAAACCTTCCTCTGTTTCGCTTCGTTACGCTGGCGAAGCGTAGCAAGTCCACCCCTCTCGAGGTAGAACTTGAGGGCTAGGAGCGAGACGTACATGCTGAACATGGGTGGCGTATTTGGTAGCGAAGATGTATCCGCGTAGGTTTTATAAGACAGCATGGTCGGCGTGACAGGTGCCCCGAGCTTGGATGCGGCGACTGTGTCGACTAGGAGGTCTTTGCGGACGATGAGGACCGTTAGACCGGCAGGGCCGAGGTTCTTTTGAGCGCCAGCATAGATCAACGCATGCTGGGCGAGATTTGGAATGGGTCGGGAGAGGAAAGATGAAGAATGATCTCCAACGAGAGGAATCGGGGCGGCTCCTTCAGGAGAGGCGGGGAGGGAAGAGAAAGGGAACGATGCCGGGGATTGGAGATCGTCGGAGAATTGGACGCCGTCTACAGTCTCGTTCTCGCAGTAATAGATGTAGGCGGGTGCTGCAGAGAACTTCCATGTGTCGTGCGATGGAACGCCTTCGAAAGACTTGCCCGATTGCGAATGCTCTCTGGCATCTGCAACGACGTTGACCCTCGCACCGCAAGAGCTCGCAATCAAGCGGGCCTCCTCCGCTGCCTTCTTGCTCCAGCTTCCAGTCACCACGTAGTCCGCCACACGCTCTTCCGGTTTCAAGTCCGGATACAGCAAGTAATGACGGGCCAACAAGTTGTAGACAACAGCCGAGAACTGCCCACATCCTCCACCTTGAACGAAAATGATAGAATGGGTCTCCGGTACATCCAGTATGGTTCTAATTGAGTTCTCTAGCGAGTCTGTGAGCGCTTTGAATTCTGGGGAGCGATGCGAGAGCTCCGTGATCCCGATTCCCGTCCCTTCATAATTGAGAAGTCCAAGCGCTGCTTGTTCCAAAATTTGTACGGGTAATTGGGACGGTCCAGCGGCGAGATTGATGATGTCTGTCCTCTGCATTTTGGAGAATAGTTCGATGGGGAGGGTTTTCGAGACAGTCAACGGAGCTTTTAGAGTCAGCGTTCGGCGAGCTTGTCGGTCGAAGCCACCCGATTACCACAAAGCGTGAGTACAACGCCACAGTCTTTTGTAAGGAGATGACAAAGATGCCAAGTCATCAAAGAACTCTATCCAAAGCTTTCTTTGTAAGACACTAGTTGAATCAAGTCCACAAAGCAATTCATGTTTCGTTTCTGCCGTGTTGTGTTTTGGCCTGTCGCTCATGCATGTCGTTTGTCGCCCCACTCCTTCACTGTACGGACAAAATGAGACTCAGGATCTCTTAAATGAGTCGGAATAACGTTGTCGAGAGGGTTGCTTGGTGGCTATGGTATCATTTAGGCTTGAAATCGTTGTTCGGTGCGCGGGGCAAGCGCCCTCTGCGCTGAGGATCCTGATACACCAAAAGCAATCCCGAGGTGTGGTAACTATTTTAGCATTGAATAAGTCCTTGATGAACATAGTGCAGTGTTGATTGCCGGCTGGAAGGCTTTGGATGTAGTCTAGTCTGCTCGCTGTGCCATCGACTGGGATAGACAGGGACGGCACCCGATGGGAGGAAATAGAACGGCCCGTCCGTCGGAAGCGTGGAGCGTAAATCTCTGAACCTCGGGCTCCGTGGCCGGGCTTGTCGCATATGGGGTACCTTACCGGAGTTGCCAGCCTCGTTCCGAGTCAGGGCTCAGATGTCATTTCCCTCCATAGGCGCCGAGGTTTAACCCCTTCCGGATGGCCGCTGGTCATCGCTAGAGATGGAGGTGTATGTACAACCACCTAACCCCATCATCTGCGACAATGGATCTTCTGGTCCTTGCCGAACGTTTCCGGGGATTAATTTGGGAAGGCATCCGCAAGCTCAAATCCAGCGGGCCGCACAGCTAGCTATGATCAGGCGCAACGAATAAGCGGTTACATTAGAATACTGTACAATGCGACCCTTGGGTTCATGTCCCTGTGTGCTTAGGTTGGTTCGGCAGCGGGATTATCAACGACAGTGAGAACCGACCCAGTGAAAACCCTTCACTCGCACCCGGGCCGGGACCGCAGGTAAGCGCAAAGGCACGAGAAACCAGTCGACCTGGTATCCAGGTCCTCGTGCCGACATAATACGAGGCGAGAACAGCGGGGAAGTACGAAAACAGACAGAATGTGAACGAAAGCGAGGGAAGGATGTATCGTTGATTAGAGGCCGCTGTACGAATAAGGTGGGGGTATCCTGAAAGCGCTATCGAATTGGACACAATCGGTAACCGCATGCAGACCATACAAAGCAAAGACTCACCTTCCCGTGGCTTCGGTATACACAACATTCTCAATCCGTTCTTCTAACCATTCAATTACATCCCCGCCTACATGTCCACACTCCTGGAATTCTAGACTTCGGATACGTCGGGGTATCGCGGCGTCTCCAGAGCTACTTGCACCACCAATACGGTCCGGGTTGCGCGCCTCGACCAATTTGATAACCTTGGTGATGGCTTCTTGGGACATTTGGCAATTCTTGAACGTCAGCTTGCGAAGGTAGGGACACAGGTAGTCATCTCCGAACGGTTGAGGTTGACCCGGTGGATTTGGGATAGTAGATCCTCCCGCACCAGCCACTCCGAGTAGCCCCCCTCCAGCGCCAGTGGCGTTCAGAAGTGCTGTTGCAACAGCTGTGAGTCCACCTGCACCAGCATTTGTGGCCGCCGCAAGCGCATTCGTTAAGGCGTTGTTTGTCAGGACGGCTGGTGTGGCGGTCCCACCACCGAAACTGCCGATGAACATACCTCCCCCGACGCCGGGAGGAGCTAGCCCCGGAGGGCCCCCGAAGTCTGTTTCATCATCGGGGTGATCTAGGTCCTGCTGTCCCTGGGACGAGGCGAGTACTTGGAGGATTGCTATCACGTCGCAAGCAGAGACGTTGAGCTCTTCCAGATGGAAGAGGTTCGGTAGGACGCTTGTTGGGAATATTGTTTGGTACGAACTGTTGTAGAAGCCACTCGAGCTGGTTTGCGAAGTCGCTCCGTACGAGAAGGACTTGACAACCGCACCCGATGAACGTAGCAATAGGCTGCTTATCGCTTCTGGGAGTCCAGTGGTATCGCTCCTATTCTCGAGGTCGATAGCTAATGAGCTGAGAGACGGAGTGATCAACTGCCCGATGAGCTGCTGAATTACGGGAGTTTGGTTTCCACCCAACCGGAGGTGCCTAAGCTCCTCGAGCGTCAGAGGTGTAGACAAAGGAAGAAGGTTGCTAGCGATGTTGATATGAAGCTCCAAGGACTCCAGTTGTGGGGAAGCAGCAAGCATGGTGATAACCCGGTTGAGAGTCAGGCCCTGCGTGCCGACATTCGCGTTTGTGAGCTTTAACGAGGAGAGGTTCCGAAGCATGGGTGATGAGTAGCGGAATGGAACATATCTCAGCTCCAGCTTCTTGAGGTTCGGGGTCGCAGTGGGTATATTTGGAATGCGGGGATCGACGGATGGCAGCCAGTGCCAATGATCGGTCGTCGACACCACTGGATGCTCGATGCTCCCCACTACAAACTCCTGCAGCAAAGGGGCTTTGCCCTTAATCTCATCCAAGGCCTTGATTGATGGGAATGAGGAGCTGAAGAGGAACCGGAAACGTTTCCATCGGTAGAGCTGAATGACGAAGTTTATGAGCATCCCCAAGCTGTCATCCCTCGAGGTAGAGGAGGACAAACGTTTTTGATGAGGTAATCAAATACAATATAACCCCACGCTATATCTGAACCACTCCCCAAATGTTCATCATTCCGCGAGGAAGACGATGGGTACATCTGAGGTGGAGATAGAGCGCTAATGCCGTGACTGCCGGAACTTGCGCCATTCCAGAAGGAAGGGAATTGGTGGCCATGTGTTGAGTGCATAAGGCGGCGCCGAGAGGATGTTTGGGGACGCTCGGGAATGGAGGGACTGCCAGGTGCTCGAGACTTGGTACCACCCATCAGTTTACTGGAGGGACCAAGCGTCGAAAATAACCACTTACAAGTGTTATATCAACCTCCAGCGGAACATTTCCGGAACGTTCGAGCCAGAGTCGCACAGTCTCTGCTGGACATAGTGTCGTATTTGTCTTCAATTGGATAGTCGACCAAAGCCTTGGGATGGACAGTGCAACGCTTCTCCACTTGCGATTCACCGTAGCCAGTTTCCAAGCACATTTCTTGTCGCCGCTGGCCCATATTATAAGGAAGACGTCCCCGAGAAGTTCGTCAGGCATCTTCCTAATCGGTGCGAAGAAGGCCCGCGCTCTGGCAATCTTGGAAGTCAACTCTCGCTCTTGGTCCAACAAAGAATTGATAGTGGCCTCATGAAGGGCTTTAAGCTCTTGGAATTTCGCACGTTCGTCTTGTACTCGGCTTTGGAGATTGGCTAGAGAGTTCTGACTATCCTGGATTATCTGTCGGCCGACAGCGCTTTCCGCTGCGTTGGGGAGGCGGTCCAACGGAAGTGTAAGGCTGGCGGTTTGGCAACAAGAGTCAGCAATTGTTAAACCAAAGTCAACCGTACGATGTGCCTCACTCTTTCGAGACGCTATGTACTATCGCATTGAGGTCCATTGAGAGTGGTTGAAGCTCAACGCTTGGTGAGGTGAGAGGAGAAAGGAACTCTACGTCTGGACTGGGAACAAACAGCTTTGTCGACGGCCCTCTGAATTTGACTGACCCTAATCTCCCCAGCTCCCTTGGAACAAGTGCTTTCTCCCCACATACACTTCCATGGCAGGCCGCTATTCGCCGCCGCCACATCCACACCCGGAAAGGACTGCGTCTTTCAATCCGCTTGCGTTCCTACTCCAAGCCGCGGCTGATTCACCTCCAGCATCGCCAACCGTCTTCGCCAAAGTTGACCCGGACTCGCCAGCTACCCATGATCCGGAGGACGTTCTACGTGAAATTCGGTCAGATGGGGACCACCCTTTTCCAATAGATCGGCATGTTCTTAAGAAGGTCGTCGAAAAGAGGATGCGCCGAAAAGTAGAAAAGATCTCTTTTCTAGGCAGCGGTGAGCCAATCGCGCCCCATGTATGATTTATTCAGCTCTAACAGTGCTATGCTGGCGTGTCCGACTGTTTAGGGACCTTTCATAAAGTGAGATAGAAGATGTTAGTGCCCTGTGCCCAAACTCATTGACTTCCGAAGGGGTTTCTAGTTGCTTTAGACGACGGACGCGAGATCGTTGCCCGCATAGCCCGAAGATATATGCCTAAGTTAAAGACGGAGTCTGAGGTTCGTACCGCCATACGCACGTTTGACTTGTCACCCCCTTGACCGCGTTGTCCTCAGGTTTCCACCATCAATTACATTCGCCAATATACAGATATCCCAGTTCCGACTATCTATCATTACGACAGCAATCCATATAACCGCTTGGGTGGCGAGTATATCCTCATGAGTAAGGTGCGTGCCATGACAAGCCACCGCCACTGCAAGGTTATCGCCCTGTCAGCCTAGTAATGACGCAACGAACGGCCTCCTTCTAGGCGCCCGGAATACCCCTCCACCGACAGTACCATCACTTCTCCACCGAAACGTTACACAAGCTCTTCACAAACCTCGCACGCATCATGATCACACTTTTCTCTCATCGCTTCCCTATGATCGGCTCACTATATCAAGAGCCATTGAATCGCTCACCACTAGCGAAAGAAACCCAGCGATACAAGTTCCGTGTCGGGCCAATAATCAGCTGGCCTTTCTTTGGGGGCGGTAGAGGTGAGCGAACGAGTATTCCGCGGGGTCCGTGGAGCTCGTCGCGCGCCTATTTGCAATCGTGTGTCGAACGGGAGGTCAACGAGGTCAAGAGAGAGGTTGAAGGCCGGGCTCAGCATCACCGCCCCCACCTGCCTCCCGAAGATTTCTCCTCCTCGTCAGAGGAAGAGCCCCAACCGACCTCATTATCAAGAGTTTCCAGCGCGGTGGTCATCAAAGGGGGTGTCGGACCCTCCCATATGGGGTCGATCCCACTTTCTCAAGTCAATAGCATGAGCACTGGTCCATCATTTAGTCTTCGCTCCCTCCATCGGCCAGCAAACCGAAGGCACCATTCCCACCGCGGTGCGGGATTAACTTCCATAGTCAACTCAGTGGCACCTTCTGCTCATCCATCCGACGACGAAGCATCGTCATCCAGTGATGATGAAACTTATTCGTATATGGATTACCGTTCACACATCCGGTCTTCGCTCCTCGTCGCTCATCAAGAGCGAAGGTTGGAGCAGGTAAGGGCGGACATGAATCTGTTTCTCAAGTACATGACAGAAACCCTTGGCGTGGATGAAGCCGACGAAGAGTTTCGCGAGTTTGCTCTTGATATGCACGATCTAAGTACTGCGAACGTGTTCGTTGACCCGGAGGACTTAGGGAAGATCGTGAGTTTAAGCTTTATTTATTGTGTGAAAGTTGGTTTCTCACATCGATGTTTGTCCGTTAGACCTGCATCATTGACTGGGAATCAACATGCGTCCGTCCCCTCTGGCAATGCGCCCATCTGCCCTCCTTCCTTGCATCCGACCCAACCTCCGCCGAAGCCGATTTGTTCAGACAGATTGTTTCGGATTTGGCGACTTCATCCTCGGCGGCTCCGAATAGCGATGCGGCTTGCTCGACCTCAGCCACTGCCGACGCCAACGACCCTTCGCCTGCGACTCCACAGGAAATATCTCCTCCGACCCCAGTGACACCGAAAGTTCTTGAGCGAGAGGCCCGCCGGTGGCTCAAGGGCGAAGCTGAGAAGGGTGAGTGGAGAAGAGTACACAAGGTGGTTGAATGGGATGGCTGGGAAGAAAACTTGGTGTCAACCATTCTCGGTGATGTCGAGGCCGCCAAAGTCAAAGCAGGTTCACTTCCGAATGGAGTGGGTAGTCATGGGTCTGGGCCGATGATGCAGCTTCTGGAGCCCTTTTAAGATTTGTGGCTGTACCCCTACTTCCTACGCTGCGACGACGGTGTAAGCTCTTGGACTCGGACTCAACCCCCAACTCTCTCATCGAGACATCTCCTCGTTACGCTCTCCCTCCGCCAGCCCCGGTCGGCTTTAGATGGTTTCTCCATGATGAGCTTGAATGCTTTACCCCCCGTTCATTTCCCTTTTCCCCGTCCGAATAAAGCTTTCGATCTAGTCCCCACGGAGTCACGGCTCCGTTTCTAATTATTGACACTCTGTTTGACCCTGATTTACTTTGCTAACCCCTCTCAAATATGTTGAATCAATTGCTTAACAATGCCGGATGAACGCAGTCCCGACCTAAACCCCAAAGCGGCCAGTTGTCTCATCCGCAAAAGTCGTCGAACGAGGTTAGCGGTCCGGGAAGCGGGCCACGGAGCTCCGCCTCACTGAATTGTGCGGTGTTTAATTGTCCATCGGCGAATGGCTTATGACCGCCAAATTCCCCTCAACCGATAACTTATTATGAAAAACGTCATACATACGTCCTATATGGCGTGCAGAGGGCCTCCCGCTGCTGTGCTGCGGCCCCTCGGGACCCTGACCGGACCTTTGCGCCAAGGCCTCCGATGCTGACATCATGGTTGGAAAGCACGCTGAAAACGCCATTGCGCGGTCTCCGCCGCAGAGTGCCCACTGGGAGAGAGAACTACTATATTCAAAACCAGCAGAGTCCCATGAATTTGTTTCTTTGCGAGATTATGAACTTCCTTAACCCCGGTTTGGTCTCCAACGGCCTCTCTTCCTCCACAGCCGGATCGTAGGGAGGACCATCCGTATTCAGAAATTAAATTATGGCTAACAAGAATCTTCTCCATTTCTATGAACTCTCTAGGAGACGTGTACAGAGGAGGACGGTCAATGCCGAGGTGCGCCGGTGACGATGTGTAGCCAGGGTTTGGCGTGTCTCACCAAGGTGTAATCGAGTCCAGAGACCAGTGCGCGATACAGCTTACTATACCGCCCAAGGCATCTGAATTTCTCTTGTCTTTGATTTAACCTATTGGAGAAAATCCGACAACCTTCGATCTACCTTCGACGACCAATTTGGACAAGAGCCTGTACCCTCCCGGGCTGTTTCCTTGTTCCCGGCTCACCGGGCAGTCATCTTCGCGCCCGCATATGCCATCCCGATGCCGCTGTTCACGAATTTAAAATTCGAGGTTGGCCTTTGAGCAGAACTTCACAAACATTGCCTTGACTACTACACACTCGGACATGGATAACTCCACTCTCCACATCGCAGCCTGCGTCTATACTGCCCTCGGACACATTCGTGCTCTGGTGGCATTCATTTCTAATCTCGTCAACACGCACACAAACATCATCGTTACTGTATTCGTCTATAAAAGCTTTTTCCGAAAGCTCCAGGACGAAGTGGATGGGTGGTCCTTGCCGGATGCAGCGAAATCCCGCATCCGGCTTATTGGAGTGTCGGAGCTCGACGCTGGAGGAGGCTTAGCGGAATTCGCAGCATCATTGGAGGAGACCGCAAAGTGTGTGCCACCTGCATACGCAACCGTCGCTGCTGGCGGGGCGGTTACCTGCACCTCAACCGGAAAGGTTCTGGATTACAGCGGAATTCCTGCTCCCCGGGTCGCTCTATCCGACCCGATGACACCATTCGTGGGACAAGCACTCAAGGCGATCACCCCCAACGTGAAGTTATTGGTCTTTTGGCCTCTCACTCATGGGTACTTCAATCGCTTCTACGGGTCGAAGGACATCGGAGGATTGGCTCAATGGGAAGAAGATACCAAATCAGCCATGGCCGAAGAGAGTAACCAGGGGCGATCATTTGGGGAAGTTGCACGACATATGGAACGTAGATGCCCCGGTGGACTGTATCAGAGTCCAGATGGCTGGGAAGCCTATGACTACGAGCTCAATCCACAGGACATGCCTCCCGGTGACATTTCACCTATTCTCATGGCTTCGATCAAGTGAGAATTTTTGGACAAAATTAAAGGAACGTCTTCATCTGAATTCTTTTTCACTTTAAAGCCAGGCCCGGATCACAGCAGACGGGACAATCTTCGCTTGCGCTGAAGACTTTGAACTGAAGTCGGCTCACGTTATTCGGGACTGGTACGAAAGGGACATGGGTAAATCCGTGTTTTTCGTGGGATCCAGGAGCGTCCAGAGAATACTGCGGGAGAATTCTTCGTCCGGGACCGGAGGCGTTCTCGAAAAGCATGAAGATCTCCGCGCATTCCTGAAAGACAAAGCGGCCAAATCCGTATGGCTGATTTCATTCGGAACCTTTTTCTACCCATTCCTCCACCCAAGTCACGTAACAGCCCTCATCGAAGCCCTTTTGGAAACTCAAACGCCGTTCATTTTCGCTCAGGCGGGCATAATGTCTGCCTTGGCTCCCCTAGCGCCAGAAATCCGAGCGCGAATCGTTAGTAGCGGGCTCGGCCATATCGCGGAATGGGTTCCCCAGCAGGAGCTACTTCAGCATCCTGCTCTGGGGGCTTTCTTGACCCACGGCGGAGCAAATTCAACCTTAGAGGCCGTCGCTGCGGGCGTGGTTCCGATCTTCTGGCCATTCACAACGGATCAACCGTTTTACGCAACATATCTAAGTCAGCAGGTACGACGATTCATCTTTCGAAGGTGATGACTTCACAGATGCTGACATCGAGTGGTTATTGCGGCCGATATAGTTGGACTGCGGTTTTGAGTTGATCCAGGTCCGTCATCTCGTTAAACTAGCCTAAAAACTACGCTAACTTGATGGGTCTTTATGAAATTGTCAGGTCCGAACGGGTCCGGGAGCCCAACAGCCCCGACGCGGGGGCATCATCCAGGGGACAGATGAGGCTGTCACCGCGGAAGTTAAGGAGGTTACCAAGGGTCTCGGTGGCGAAATCGGCCAGAAAAAACGCTTCAATCTGGCGGAGCTCAGAGTCAGGCTTGCCAAATCACTCGAGCTGGGAGGCGCAGCTGATTCCGAGACTGAGAAGTTCTTTGCCTTTTTAAGCGGAGCTTGAGTAGTATTGTCTTGTTCCCAAAGGGTGGAACATTTGTGGCTGCTGAGGGCCGATGCTGTGGGTGCCATTTTGTTGGGGTAGATTCGGGAGCGTCGCTAGATAAGCTTTGGCCTTAATGAAAACCAGTACCTTGATTTGTCCGTTCTGAATCGTGACCCATACAAAACAGACCGGGCTTAGTCGGGCATACCCTTGCAGACCTGAATGGGGGCAATTCAGGATGCCAGCGTTGTTCACAACGGTCCCCCACTCCATTGCGTCGGAGAGACAAGGAGCCTAGTTTTGATCTGAGCACGGTGGCTTGAAAAAAGACAGACACCGGCAGTAAGCCGCGGCATGGAAGACGCATAATCGGTGTACCCGAAAAAAAGAAAATCTTTGGACACCGGGCGGGGAGGCCCTACAAACAACCGCAAATATTACAAGCCTCGTAATTCGAATTATGTTTGAGAATATTTTAAATCTCAGTGACGTTCCAGACCGCTCCACATTCAGTGCTTAATGTATACGGAGAATATCACGCTTTTTATTTTGAATAGACTTATTTTTGTGCTGCCGCCTACGCAGTTCGGGCTAGTCCCCACAAACTCCGTGTTTTGCTCGCGACGAAACTGCTTCCCTTGTTGAAAGACATTAAGGACATTATTACTTGAATAAACCCGGTAATACGGTAGCTATGATCTACGCGTTTTGTCTTGTCGAAGCCTATCCTAAAAAAGGAGGCATCTCATCTCCGTCGATTGTCAAACGGGTATCAAAAGGGGTTGCGAATTTATTTCTGCTGCTCATACCCCTTGACGTGCTGGATTAGACAATATTGTGACTTTTTCTAAGCGCCAGACGTCAAGTCGGCGGCGTCGCAGAAATATTGGGTCGCCTTTTGCGGGGTGGTCTAATCTTCCGGAGGCTTAATTTGGCCTTCCGGTCTAACGGCCAGCGCCTGGGTCAGAGGTCTACTTATAGTCGAATGGTTTTGTTGGTATGATGCATCAATCATGGCCGAACACACGCTCCACATCGTTTTCGCACCGTCTATCTCTTTTACTCATTGCCGTCAGATGGTCCCCTTCATCGCGAATCTCGTTCGCAGATTCCCTCATTTGACTATTACGGTTCTGGCATGGAACGACTCTCTATCCGACTTCCGCGACGGCGCGAAGCGCGCTGATCTTCAACTCGATGAGAGCTCGCAATTGCGGCTCATTGGAATCGTAAAGAGCGCTGGAGCCGATGCTCAACCGCTGGATGAGTGTCGTTCATTCGGAGATGCTCTAGCCCAGGCTGGAGCCGATGCTCAACCGCTGGATGAGTATCGTTCATTCGGAGATGCTCTAGCCCAAGCGTATGAAACCATCATCAATGGTGGAAATCTCACCTGCTGCGACACCGATCAAGCTTATGCCTTCGATTCACTCCCCCGCCCTTCGCTCGTGATCGGGGCCATGTTCATTCCCGACTTCGCCCAAACCGTCAAGACGCTAACCAAAGACGTCAAGTTCCTGGTCTTTGTTCCTTCAACAGCTAGCGGTTTCGTCCGTCCCTTCGGTCCCAAAGAGCTCGGTGGTCTTGGATCCTGGGAAACCGACACCAAAGACGCAATCGACTCGGGTCAATTCCCTGGCCACACAATTGAAGCAGCCGCGAGGGTTCTGGAGTACCGGTTTCCCGGAGATTTGATTCCCAGCCCAGACGGCGTTCCGATGTACGATTATGAATTATATCCTCAAGATGTCGCTCCCGCATCCATTGTCCAATGGCTATGGCAGGAAACCAAGTAAGACACTCTAGAACTTGTTCCACCCGTCGTCGACTGATTTTAACTTCTTCCCCCAGCCAGATTACGGTCACTGCCGACGGTGTCGTTCTCGTGACGACTTCAGCCTTTGAACCCGAGACCACTATCGCTTTGCAGGACTGGTACAACGAACAACTCGGGAAACGCCTTTTCCTCATCGGTCCCCAAGTTTATCCTGACCACCTTGATTCCACTGTGGTCGACGACGCCCCAGCTCCGGTACGACCAGGTTCGACTGCCATCGTTCTTAATTTCCTTAAGAACCAAGCACCAGGTTCCGTGTGGTTCATCTCGTTCGGGACTACATATTTCCCCTACAACTGCCTCGACTATTTTAGGACTGTCATTAAGACCTTGTTGGGATTAGACATCCCAATTCTCCTAACCTGGGGATGGTCTGACACGGTCCCGAAAGGAGCAATATCTCCCGAGTTGGAAAGGGAGATGAGGGTGAAGAATAAGGGGTTAATCGTCGACTGGATTCATCAACAGGACGAAGTACTCCGCCATCCAAGTATCGGAGTTTTCCTCAGCCACGGGGGACTTAATTCGATGTGGGAAGCTCTGCTGGCTGGGGTCCTCTGCGTCTATTGGCCCTTTGCAGTGGACCAACCTCTCAATGCAGCATATCTTTCAACCAAGGTCGGCTTTCGTTATTACCCTTTACCGCAAAACACTTATCAATGTTCATCCGGTCGTGCTAGGTTGATTGCGCGTTCGAACTTCTTCAGGCAAGTCAGTCTTCCCCCCTACCCAAGCCTCCTGCTGACTTATCCGACAGGTACGAACGGGTCCGGGTGCTCGTCCCCCTCGGAGGGGAGGGTCGATTAGCGGCACCAAGGAGGCCGTCGCAGCCGAAATTGAGCAAATCGTCGAAGACATCAAGGGCGAGGTCGGAGAACGCAAGCGCAGCAACCTAGCCACTCTCCGCAACCGTGTGCTTTCGGATCTGAAAGAAGGGGGCGATTGCTACGAGGCGATTGACGAGTTGCTTGCCTACGCGAAGCCCCATGAATGAGCTTCAGAAACCCGATTTAGTTATACAATCGCGGAAGGAACATTATGGACAACAGAATTGTATATAAACTTATTCAGTAATAACTCCCCACTCATTGTTTCCCCCTGTTAATAATAATGCCTTTCTCAAGCCGCCGATGGCTCGCGCACACGATGCCCTCTGCTGATCAAGGCGTATATATTTCGCTGACATGAAAAGACTATATATCGAATACGAAGTAATACATTACATGCAAGTGGTGAGCGCAGCATGGGACCTTCCCAGCCGCCTTCCATCGGTCAAGAGTCGCCCTAAAAGGCCGACGTTACTAGTACACGAGTGAGACGGGAGAACGGAAAAATTTGTACAAAAGGGACGAAAAATGCACGAAGAATTAAAAAGAAGAAAACAGAACTGAGATGGAAACGAAAACAAGAATGAAATGTGTAATGAGGAGGCATAGTCCGGTTCATGCTAGTTCATCGAGTAATGGGCCTCGCCTCTATGCAGATTTAGCCAAATCATTGAGACATCTGACCACGATCTCTACACCCATAACAACAGCGTTTCGCTCGCTTTCTTGGATGAGATTCATCCAAGGCCGCACCTTATCCGGATGGAATCGGAGCAACGCAGCGCGGAGCCTTGACTTTGCACTCTTGCCCTCAGAGTGATAGGGCGACAAAAGAAAGTCGCCGATTGCCTTTTGGTTAAGGACCGAGGCGATCTGCAGGGCGGAAGGGGGCAGGGTCTTGTACTTGCTGGAAGGGGAGCGGGTCTCGGTCGGGGTCGGTAACGGCTCCATGCTTGGCCATGGAATGTCGATGAAGCGAAGCGAGTTCTCCTTTGGAGGTGCGAGCGTAGTCAGCTGGTTCCAACGCGACTCGTACAGGTCCCAGGTAGCCTTGACCATCCTAGCTTCCTGAGCTCCAGGCGACTCAACGTCTTCCCAGCTGCCTTCATCCACCTCTTCGAACCGATCGCCGTCTACTCCTTCGTCGCGAAGGTCGGTTGTACCCTCACCGTAGTACCTCTTCGGGCGGGTCGATCTCCAATTCTGATTTGACGTTGACCGACCGTCCGTAGACCGGGCTCCACCGCTGGCATACCCACTCTCTCGATGAGCTTTCCGGCGAGACCGATTGGCTCGCCTGGACTCCTTGGATGGAACCGGTGCAGATGGCAGTTGAGTGCGAGGAGGTGCCGGATAAGGAGCGTCGCGAGTGGGAGGTAGAGGGTGTCGCGAGTATTGCTGCTCGTATTCGATCTGAGCGCGCTGTTGAGCTTCGGCTGCAAGACGAGCTTGGTGTCGAAGATAGTTCTCCCTCATCAGTCGCTCTTGCTCCTGCCCTTGCATGGCGCGGACGAACTCCTGTTTGGCGGACTCCTGCTTCTGTGCCTGGTCCTGCATCACACGTCGGATTTCGTGTCGCCACCGTTCACGCTCGTCGTGGGTAGACTTGTGGGGCTTGGATGGAGGAGACATGGAGGGAGGAGGAGAGGGAATACCGTGCTCGTTCATGACCGGAGAGTCGGATTGGTGAGGAGGGTGGGCGACGGGCGATTTGGACTTCTTTCGAGGCTTGGGAGGTTCCTGGCCCATTGAGCGCAACTTCTGTTCATACTTTCTCCTTTCATCCTCCACTTCGCGACGCTGTTGTGCCTGCTCCTGCTCCCAAAGAGCGTCCAGCCTGTCGTGAGCCTTATGAATGGCTTCTTCCGTAGGCTCGACTGCCTCTGGTGTTGGGAGTCGTTGACATTCGCTGACAGTGTTGCGACGCATCGTGCGAGGTCGAGGTTGAGAATTAGGGATTGCGTTCATCTGAGGTGGAGGTGGAGGAGCGTTGAGCGGGGCCGAGGCGGGGGCGAAAGTAGGAGTGATGACGGGAGGATTAGGAGGGAGAGGTGGCTGAATTGGTGTTAGAGGCTCAGCTCGAACAAAAAGACCGAGGCCACCGGTTGCAGGGGCTTTGGGGAGGTCCTTCTCTGTAGGGTGCTGATTCATGGGTTTGGCGTCGGGAGGCAAGACAGGGATGGCAATTGGTGGCGGGATATGCGCGAAGCCGGGTTGCATCGGGGCGGAGCTGCCGCTGCGTCCATGTCCAAGAGGACGGGGCGGGAGCCTCATCTGAGCGACGGCGGCAGCTGCATGTTCAGGGTGAGGATACGGTACGGGAGGTGGTTGAGAGGCATGAGATACGACTCCTCGTGGCATAACGTGCATTGGGACGGGCCCGCCGGTAGAGTGCATGACGGGTCGGGGCAGGTTGTGAGATGACATTGATCGAGGAAGCACGTAGCCTTGAGGGATGGGATGGGTTGAATGACGGCGGGCGCCATGAATAGCGTCCGCGGTAGGGATGAAAGGTTGTGGGTCGGGAGGCGCTGCCGACATGATGTAAGAGAAGTCAGGATGATCAGAAGTAGTTGTCGATACGGTTCAACCGTCTAAAGCGGTGAAAATGCAGTGGTGGTGGAATGCAGGATTGATGCGCCCTGTAACGGCGAAAAGCAAGCGGAGAGAGAGAGAAAGAAAACGAAGAGAGAAGAAAGTTTGAGGAAAAGAAAAGAAAATGATGAAGGTTGGTCAAGGGAGGATACAGCCTCTTGAATGAGGAGCAGAGTGGATCAAGGTGCGTTGAGGGGCTGGCGACGGCGACTGGTTGAGGGGAGACCTCAAGGGGAGCGAGGGCGAGCCTAGAGGCAACACGACGTAAGAATGGTCGGGCTCTTTTGTGTGATGAAGGATGATCCCGAGATGCTGCGTCCTGGCTCAGGGTGACCCAGAAAAAGGACCTGGACGAGAACTTGGTGTGGCTCAAAGTACATGTCAGCCTCATGTTTTCGGCGCATCCCCCCATCGCCTCAAGGACTGACCCGTTATCGACTGAACTGCGTCCACACCTCGTGCGTATCCCAAACACACGGGCGTCCCCCGTCCAATGCTTATTATCTCTCCCAAGGCCTTTGACATTCGAAGGATTCCACAAAAGGGGGCTCCTGTACGCGGATCTCAGGTCTCTGCCGGGGGTGGGTCTGTGGTAGAAAACCGACCTACCGAGCGTCAGGGTTCGCGGGTAACCCGCACCACCCCCTCCCTCGTACCGAACCTCCGAACGGGACGCACGAGTCTGAAATGGGAGGCGAGGATTTGATGAAAATGCGATAACAAGTCTGTCCCATTTCAAGTCGAGTTGCACTCACACGACATGCTTATCCAATTTGTAAAACCATCTGATCTCTTTCCCTTTCCTTGTCCCCCGATGACGGCACGCGGCTCGCGCGGGACATACACTGCCGGATTTCGAAGGCGCCCTCGGTCTTGATAGCGGGTAAGCGCGTGTTCCTCCTGTGAACGGCTACGAGTAGAAGAGTCCTTTCGGAGACGTTCTCTTCACCACTTACCGGAGGGGGCAGAGCCGGTGACGGCAAATCGAACCGGGCGAGGGTGACCTGGACCAATCGGGCAAAGAAGGAAGGGACGAGGAGAACAGAAGGCCCTATCTATCAAGGAGATTGCGATTGACTGTCGTCCACGATACATATCATCGAAGGCGAAGTACCAAGGGCAGCTCATTCGACGTATCGTGCTGGGCTCTCAGGGACTATGCCTTGTACGAACGGGGAATGCCAGGACTTAGGGCAAATGGGCCAGGCTAATGTGTACGGAACGATTCGTCCTATCGAGGGGACACCGCTCAGTCTCCGGGTACTGGTTGGTCCAGACAAAAGGATCGTCCGCCTTTGCCAGTCTAGCGGCAGAAGCGTTTGAAAGCGAGCGACCATCTCGACTCCCCGCCCCCGCCCCCCCCCACGCTAAATGGGACTCCATGTTATGTTTAATGGAGACCACCAGTTCGCCTAAGCACCACCGGCCGCTCCAGCTCGGTCCGTGACTCTCTTGATGGTCAATATAGCAAAATTGCGTTATCTCTGAAAATTTAGCGTCGGTGCGAAATGTCCGAATACGAATTGGGTCCAAGTCTCTTTCGGCTCACTGTTCTCGGGAGGATTGGAAGATCGATGGGATGGGTTCGACGGGCTTGGAGCGAGCACGAAAAAATAAGGCAATACCAGCACTTTACCAGAGGGAAGCATAGTCTTGAGGATTACCCCAGGTGTGCAAGGGTTTTCTGGTCAAGTCGTCATTTAGGCTGCAAGCCTAACCTTGGACGGATAGACTCGCCAATCTGTGGGGGAGGCGAAGGCCCAAGAAAGGTAAATCCACCCTGTTAAACCAGCAGTCTAATAGCAACAGGCGTTGTTGCTGGACGTTCATAACGATCGTCTGCGTTGCCTTGTGAGTGAATGGAGATGGCGCCGCGGTTGGAAGACAACTAAAAACGTGAAAGAGGTCACTTGATCATATGAAAGGATTCCGTCGGGTTTATGCACTGCACAAGGAAAGGTCGTGCAATTAGAATGTCACTTTGCAACGTGCGTGTCTCCGGTCTTCAAAAGAATGGGAATGTCCAGAATTGTCTATCTGCTGGCTCCGAGTTATTTGATGGAGCAGGGCAAAGCAGGTGTAATGACCGTTGGCCAAGTGACTTGCTCCCCTTTCCATTCGAGTGTAACAGCCGATCGGATTACCGTAATGTGGTTTAGACTGCCACGCTCAGCAATAAAGAACGAATGCGAGAGAAAATGTGCAAGAAGCCACAAGACCTTGAGGAGATAGCGATTCCGTCATTGATCCCATTTTGCTGGTGTAGTCTGTTGTTCCTTCTGGAACCCACCACACGCACGCACCGCACGCGCTTTTCCCTTTGCTTAGCAAAGATAACGCCCAGGCCAATTTGCCTTCGTACCGCCCCTTTGCACCAATGTGGTTTAGTGGCAAAGCAAAGGCCCTTTGACATCACCGAGCGCGCGCTCCCGATTGAAATTCCGCGGGCCGAGGGAGGCATCGAATAACCGAGAGACCATGGTCTAGTCATTGCCATGATCCACCCGTCTCGTCATCGGAGAGAGCTCGCGTCGCCGCCCGGTTAGACTTAGGGGTGGTGTGACGTCCAATGAATGACGAAATTCACAGACGCCACAGCCACAGCCACACCAAACGCCCTGTGAACAGCTGCGCCTTCCCGAAAAAGGAGACGAGAGGTCCCCGTCGGAACAATCCACGGCGAGCAAAATCGAATACCCCTTCTTTGGCAAGGGCGCAGAAACCTCGGCGGTCTTCGGTTCAAGTCATTGCTGCTAAGGAGGCGCCGCAGATGTCTTAACCGCAGCTGGAAAGGGGAGTAATTGAAAAAAATAGATATTCCATGGGAAACAAGATACGGAAGGCGCGACGATTCACCGCGTTTAGGACAACTTGGTATCGCATTCAATAATCCCCTATGCATGTCTGTATTGTCCAGAAGAACATCGAAGACCGTACATATCGAAGTGCAACTGTACACCCTCAGATAGCGATATCATATACGGCTCGGGCCGGTCGGGGGTGGGCGGAAATAGTGGAATGCGGAAAGAATAGGAGTCTACTGCGCGGTTGCCGGGTTCGCGTAGTGGGGGCCGAAGTCTGGAGCTGGTGACTTTTTCGTCGGCATAGTCGGACCCCGTCTTCGTGATCGAGTGGTTACGGTTGAAAGTGCCGAAGGCCAGCAGTGCAATGTCGGTCGGCGTTGGGAAGAACGGAATGTCCAGACTTTCGCTTCAACGTGAAAAGAAACAGCGCTGCACTCAGGGGGTTACCAGAGCTACCGTTTGCAAAGGTCCAAACGAACAGAACCTCTCAACGTCGTAGCGACGTCAAGTGCCGATATCAGCAGTATTGTGGTGAGTGTCGTCTGCTTTGAGGATGAAAGGGTGTCCAGACTTGACTTGAATGCAAAGGCTGTGTGTTCACATTAAGGGGTTACCAGAGCTACCGCTCGCAGAGGCCCAACGAGCAGGACGCGGTACTAGGTCAAATGACCTTAGCTTTCGAAGGGCCTGCTGACGATGAGCCACCTTAGGTTACGGGATGACAGCAGAGCAAAGCCAAAGAGTAGCCGGCATGCGCCGGGAATGATGTGAGTGCATATGGTGGATGACGCATGACCGGTCTAACGCTGTCGCACGTCGCTGAAGCTTGAAGCCTTCTGACTTGAGAAGAGAGCGGGAGATGAAAGAGGCCTATGGTACACATCGACGGTTGCTCAGATGGGACACTTGGTCGTCAAAGCTACGCGCCTCTGGCCTAAAACGTATGAGCATCGTCGATCAGATGAACTAGTGAGACGGCGAGACGAAACTCGAGACGCGTCAACGTTGGCAGAAAGTAGTATCAACTTCCCGAAAGAATCGAGGCCCACATAAGAAGGGGGCAGATCTAGGGCCTCGGGGATGTCGAGGATGAAGGACGAGAGTTTCGACAGTCTCCACTATGCCATTTCATTTCGTCCGTGGTGGGTAAATCCTAACCATACGGACGTCCTTCGACACGCCGGGGTAAGCAGTAAATCAAGGAGAGTTTAAAGGGGCATGTAAACGCTAACGAGAGTACGACAACGACGAAGATCTGAGCTCACTTTAACCCCGGTAGCTTTTATGTCAGAGTAGGCTCAAGGTTTCCACCTTCCACATCCGGGGAGGCTGGAAGCGCCAAACAAAACAAAGTTTGCTGACCGTGTGCTAAACATCGGTTTCGCACGTTCGACAAAGTGCTCAGCCACCGTTCTCGGTGCGGGTTATCGACCTTGCGAAACAGTTCTCCCCCGCGCTAGGACGAGCGGGGGGACTGGGAAGCAAGGAAGATCCTCCATATTTCAGCTATCTAATTTTCTGAACTGCGATCTTTCTCCCAGCCGAGAACGAGAAACAATAGAGAAATCCAAACGCGAAACAGCGGCCCCCGCACTGCGACGAGTCCGGGACTCGGAGGCAAGGCAATCCTTATATCTAGTCCATTGGGTTGCGATTCCGTTAGGTCGAGAACGAAGATAAAGATATCGACTACAAAACAGTACTAGTGGCTACCCCGCACTGCGACGAGTCTGGGACTCGGAGGTAGGAAGATCTCCATCTTTCAGCTGTCTAGTGCACTGAATTGCGATCTTTCCCCGAGCCGAGAACGATTGAAGATAGAGAATTTTTTCACGCGTCAATCTTATCAGACAACGTTCATAATATTTAATTGCGTTCAAGTAAACCCAAAAAGAAAACAAAGGGTGAAGCGTTAACACGTTGAAGAAAAAAGGCGTAAAGTACGGGGGCCGGTCGTCTCAGACGGCGTGAATAAAGGTAGTAAATCGTAAAAATAAATCACAAGAATGCGTGATAAACAAGTTCGTGGATGCGTTGAGTTCATCGATGAGAGCGAGGATGGGTATTGTTGTGCGGAGGGGATTGAGACGAGAGTGCAGGAAGAAGGAATTACTAGGGAAATGAAAAAGGAACGTGGAGGGTGTAGTTCGAAGGGGGTGAAAGCGAAACGCAAAAAAACAAAGTGGGAGGAAAGAGTTCAAGGAGGACATAGTTCAAGAGTTTTTAGACATAGAGGTTGATAAGAGGAGAAAGGATGAGGGAAGACGGAGCGAGCAAGAGCGAAAGCAAAGTTGAGGGTGAGGGAGTTGTTTCGGCTCTTACATCGACCCATCGTCCAGCGACTCGGCCGCGACCACCTCGTTGTAGAGGATTCTTAAGGTACCTTGCAAAAAGAGCAAGGTCCTCTCGATCTTCTCCTTGTCATCTTCACGCATCTTCGGTCCGTAGGTGGCCATGAACGACTTGGGTTCCCAGACGCTCTGCGCATGTTCCACACGTTCTCGAGCTGGCACGCCTTGGCTGTGATGCGGGCTAAGCAAGAAAGACCGAACAGCATTGACGTTGAGCGAGGTCGGGTGCTTGGGTGCGTCGACCACCGGCCATGGTACCGAAGAGAAGGTGAGCGTGCGAGGCGAGTAAGCGCCCTTCCAGAAAGCCGAATAGCGGTTGTACGCGTCGACGACTTTGCTTCTGGAGGAGTTGTAAGGTTGAGAGGTCCCAGCTGGAGTCGAGTGCCTTCTGCCGCCAGTTGAGACGCGTTTCGACGACGTCGTTGCTGATGTCGTTGGCGCGGGAGGAGCGAGTGTGCTGACGCGAGGACCGGTTGTGACGGGCGTCAAGGGAAGGACCACTTGCTCCTGAGGTGGCTGAGAGGAGAGAGGCCTGCGGGCTGATTTTTCCCGAGGAGTCGACGGTGGGGCCGGAGCTTGCCGCCTGGTGCTGGACTTGGTGGCACTTGCCTTAGAAGTCTTTGGCTGAGGAGCGGACGAAGAAGTCTGAGGTTGAGGAGCGATCGTAACAGGGGTCGTAGTCGGAACTTGTGTCATTACTGCAGAGGTCATGGTTGCACGTGGATCGTAATAGTACTGAGGTTGAGGAGGCGGCGCCTGTGCGGTTTTTTTGCCGTTGACGCTGCCGGCGGGGACGGTACGGGATGCCGGGGGAACATTTGCGTACGCTTGGGGTGCGCTGGCCGTTCGAGTATGTGAAGGGGTGAAAGCGTTCGGAGCACCGGTTTGTGGAGCGAAGTGACCGGGATAAGCGCTCGCCGAGACCGTGACGCGACGGTTTCCCACCCGAGTCTCGGAAGTCTTGTAAACGTATCCAGGGGGTACGTAGAGCCCTCCTGTGCCAGCAACAGCGACTCCGGTGTGTTGCTGCTGCATTTGCTGGTGGATTTGTTGGATGGGTTGGTACTGCGCCGGGGTGGCGTTAGCGGAAATCGTACGAGTGTGATGCCCTCGAACGCTGTTGAATGCCAAATTTGGATTGTTGTTCGGATTTGCAGCGGTTGGATTTGCAGACGCCGGATCTGAACCAAGCGGCTTGTAGATTGGGAAGGACGCGCGCCGACGAAGTGGGGCCTTTGCGGCCTGCTCAACTTTGCGTTGGCGACGACGGGCGAGCCATGAAAAAACGAATCCTGGACGACGAGCAGCTGGCCGAATTAGACTCCATCAGCTGAAAAAAAATTGTAAAAAAACTTTTTTTCGACTTACTCAACCAGTTAGCCATATAAGTATCCGACGCGAACTTCGTTCAAGAAGTGTCCGGATGCGAGGCGGGTTAAGGGGGAGAGGGGGAGGACCTTGGGGTGGGGGAAAAGTCGTTCGGGAGTTGGTAGAAGTGGAAGAGTGTTTGAACCAAGTTTGAGTGGGGTTTTTGTATTCGGGACGAGTTTGGACAAATTGGCAAAAACGGGAGAAGTGATTTGGCTCTTGGTGCGAGGGTGGTGAAAAGGGGATCGCGCGGGCTTAGAGAAGAGGAGAGCGGCGCATAGCAACAAGGCCAAAAGGGGGCGGGGGCGCGCCGAGTTGTCACAGCCACGGGAGAAGTGCCGACTCACGCGGTTCCACCTTAGCGAGCACCGAGATCTTCACCCCCAGATAACGATACACACCGCTGGCCGCAGCCACCAATGACGACACTGCTGACTGCAGTGCTCCCCTCCACTGATTCGATAAGACAAGACAAAAGTCATCAGAGGGCTGCTCCAAAGATCAGCCACTAGTCAACAGAAGGGGGGATCGGGGTTGTCACGCGGGAAAGCAATGCACCTGCCATATTAGGAAGGTGAGCCGGAGAGCAGGGGTTGCTTGACTGGTGACAGCTAGACAAAGGGGTCGTTGCGTTGGACCTCTGTGTTGAAGCATATGGTTCCAGTGGTTGGACAGGACAAAAAGGAGGAGATTGAGAGGTTGGTGGTTCAAAGGGATGGTCGTTAACGTTGTCTGTGTTCGACATCAACAACACGCCGTACAAGTCGCGTAAAAACTACGGACATAACCATCCCCGGTAGCTCCGCGCATGCCGGCACTCTGAGATAAGAGCTCGCTATCAGAAGCCGCTCCATGCACGCTTATCGGACTCCGCTTCAAAATAAGGGTGGTGTGCTCATCGTCCACCGTCGAGCTCCGTGCAGCCAGCCTCGTTGCCGCACCAGCAACACCACTCCGGCGTGCACCACCTCTACCTATCGTTCGAAACCTTTATCCCTGAACCATTATTAGCGGTGATCATGAAACATTTTATCTTTCATCATCCCGGGTGTATTAACGAGAACAGAACACGTGTAGCCGTGCTGCACTTCTAGGCACGAATTCGTCCCATGTCCAGCAGACTTGCCCCTACTTCGCCTTCGGCTCTTCGAGGGACTCGACCTCAAAGACCATTTGCAGACCGTCACCCATGAGTCCTGCGCGCGTCTCACCTCACCCTTTACGTCTCTCTCACTTAAAGGACGACCTCAACTTCCGCTGTACGAGACGTACTTTTGCCCTCATTCCCATCACTCTCCACACGCCTTCCACCCATCCCTTTCCATTTGTTTCTCGTTCTCCGAAGGCGTTTCCGGCGCTTTGCGGACCCTTCTAGTTCTTTTAATTACTTGATTCCTCTCCCGACGATTGGCTGCGCCGAACGTGGGACTCTCACGCCTTCACGTCTTTTTTTTCCTTGTTCTCTCATCACACATCATTCTTCTTTTTCGACAACGTCGTCGATCCACCAGTCCACCAACCCTTTCACTCTCTGGCTCGAATCCCAGGCGGACGTCTTTACTATCCTTTCAGCAATCCTAGGTTCTGCTCTTATCACCTCGTCTCTCGTCATGCCTACCAAGACGACCACTTATCATCCCCACGGCGGGTACTACGAAACCCGGGACCCCCACCAGACGACAACCACCAGCTATGCAAGAGCAGACTCCGTTCCACGTCAGCCTCACCGATCCCGCTCAGGCGACTCGATGCCATCGCTGAACCGACGGCCATCGACGACGAGGTTCGCCGGCGTCCCATCTAGGTCGGCTTCCACCGACTCCTATCCGGTTCCACCCAAAAATGCCCATCACCAATCCCAGGCGCAAGCCCACTACCACTACGACCCGTCGGCCGAGCCAGATTTCGCCTCCCTGCCTCCTAATGCCTTCAATATTATGCACGCTTGGGAGCTGGAGTCGCTTGAAAAATGGCAAGTTCGCTTGGAGCAGGTCCGCAAGGATCAAAAAGTCCTCAAGGTGAGGATCGACGCCTTAAGACAGGACGAAGAGCGTCTTTGGGCCGAAAATGCCCGTGCTGCCCGTGCAGCTTCGAAGCCACCGACCACCCAACCTCAGCGCAAGCGGTCGACGTCGTCTTTTACGTCGTCCGAATCGGACAACGAATATGAAAGTGCACTGCCACGCCGGACCTCCAACGGCAATCTGCGACAGCAGTACCACCCCAACGGCCCCACGTACTACCAGCAGCGAAACACCAGGCCGGTTGAAGAGTACGGTGCCCGCTTCGGAAACCTTTATGCCGAACTCGCCGCATTGCAGGAGCAGCTGGCCGCGGCCGCTGAGACCGAGGACAAGGCCAAGCGGGGCATTCGCAAAGCCACGACCCGGTTGGAGAGGCTGAGGAGCTTAGAAGAGAGGTGGAAGGTTCCGAGTCCCGGAAACTCGCCTCCTCTTTCGAGGTCCGTGTCGCCGACTCCTGGGGACGCTCCCGCTGGACAACAGCAGCAGCCGCAAGCCCAACAGTCCTCCCGACCAAGCTCCCGATCACCGCCAACCTCTCGCCGCAACTCCACCGATGCTGCTGCTGGCGCTGGTGCTGGTGCTGGTGCTGGTGCTACGCCCAGACGTCCTACTCGCACCGCTTCGTTCACATTCGAGTTCCGCCGTGGATCGACCGCGACCTTCACCTCCACTGGCACTGGCAACGCGTCGACAAAGACTCGCGGAACCGAGTCTTCTAAAACATCCACCCAGTACACCTACGTTAAGCAGCCTCTCCAGCCTTCCACTCGAGCAGCATCCATCGACCCGTGGCTCTCGTACGAAGACCGCTGGCACCAACTCAGCACCAACTCTGGCTCGGCCATCTCGCTCCGGTTCTCCTCTATTCCGTGGCCGATGGCCGTTCAGCCTTCTTCGCCCGAAAAGATCACCACTCAGGCGATCCGGGAGTTCCTCTTGAACCCGAAGGCTGTTAGGGCCAGCGCTGCCAAGATCAACACCAGTGGAAGCAACGACCAGGCGAAGAATGCGAAAGATGAGGCCAAGGCGAGACGAGCATTGTTGAGGGCTGCTCTCTTGAGGTGGCACCCTGATAAGTTCCTCAGCAAGTTCCTTGGCTGGGTGGACGAGAGCGATAAGGCTGCTGTGAAGGAAGGTGTTGGTAAAGTCGTCGTCTGTAAGTCATCCTATCTTTTCGATCCGTTGCTTAGAGACTCGTCTCATTTTGGATATCACTGTGTCTCTAGGTCTCAACGAGATCATGCGCATGGAAGACGCTCGCGCACGAATGATGCGGTCATGAACACACATATCATCATGTCTATACCCTCTTCTCTCTGTACAATATTGCACATACTCGGCTCTCGGAAATACGGAAAACCCGGACACGCGGAAATTATTACGAAAAAAATGAAAGAAAAATCGCCCTCAAGAAACCCCAACGCCCCCACCTTTCCTCCGATGTAACCCTTCTGCTAACCCACGACCTGTACGTTACCTTCCGAATATCCGAGCGAAATGACGCCTTTTACTGACAGTCCTTTCCCTCTCCTCGCCTTCACCGTATCTTTTTCCGCAGGGCCTTGCTTTCTCGCATTCATCATCTCACTTCCTAATCCACCTTTTACCCCATTTACCCCGCTTTTTCTTACCCTTCTTCGCCTTGTACGCCGCACCCCGACCGCACCCGAGCCTTAAGCTCCCCTTCCTTCTCTCTGGCTTCTTCGTCCAGTCCATAAGCACCCCTGCCCAAGGCCTTACCTTCATCTCGCTCTTGCTAGTGGAGGAGAGGGCCTGTTAGTCCCGTTCACAGACCTTTCGTTCCGTCCGTTGTCTGGAACGTTGCTTTCCCAGACGGGCAGGCGGCGAAGTATCGATTGGGAGCTGAGCTGAGCCCGACTCGACCCTTGTTTGCTCGGCTTTTCCTCTTTCCTTCCCTCCTCTTCGTTCCACCCCCTTTCGTTCCATGCGAATGCGTGTGTGTTGTCTTTTATCTTTTTTTCTCCTTCGGTATGTTTCCTTCGCAGCGCCGGTCTTGTACCAGACCTGACGTTGTGTATGTGTGATATGCTGTATGTTGTTCTACCTTCTCTTTCCTCGGTGTATCTCTTCTTGCCTCCACCAGGCTGTGAGAGATTCCGCGGCCTTTTCCCTTCGTGTGTTGTGTTGTCGTACTTCGCTTTCGCATTTGACTTTTTTCTTTCTACTTCCTTATTCTGTACATTCATGTTTTCGCTTTAATGGACTCGTTATCTTTTCCTCGATTTACTTTAGTTACTAAAACGCGGGTCATTGTATATACCATCAGTCTAAATGAACGGAGTCTGTTTGGGGGTCTAAATGGCCTTCCGGAGTGGGTATCTTTAGGCCAAAGGTGGAGGGGTAAAGTCCACTGCGCCGGGCGGCGATAATGACTTCTCAGCTTGATTGAGAGCACGCCGGACTAGCGTAGGTAAGTCATCAACCCCACGGCCTGGATTCCTTCTACCACTCCTCTCATGCTAAAAGCGTTCCGAAAAGCCCGTTGGCCTGGTTGAGACATAGGTGCACAGCTATTCACCGTCTACCTTCCGCGTCACGAGATAGCCGCGTGTTCGAAGCGCCGTTACTTGCTGCCGCAATGTACACGCCTCCATATTCGACTATCTCTAAGCATGCGAGAGAAGGCTAAAATAAAAATGATAAATGCGTGAAGGAGGCTTGGAAGCATGCTAGTCCCTATTGAGTTTAGAGGCGAAGCTTTGAGAAGCGGATTCGAGGACTGTGCGGTGTGCACTACCCATGGATCACTCTCGATCGACCGCAACGAGGACTTGCGGGAAATTGGTGACCGAATGGAGGAGTTAAGGGACGCTGTGGATTTCCCTTAGGGCCGCGGGGTTTTCCAGAATGATCGTTGGTAATGGAGATACTGGGGAAGGGGGAGAGAGAGTTCGCAGACGAGCCTGAAGGCGAGGTGCTTCGTACCACATCGCCGCCGACAGAGAGCGGGGTGGCCCTCCTCTGGTTATGCGCCCTACCAAATAAGTCTACGGCAACGTCCGTCAGTTGGAATTGAAATAGTCCATATCTGGTTGGGTCATCTGCTTTAAGTCATGTCGAGAATTCGATGCGCCCGTCCATTCGCTCAATGCCGACCCTAATACCAAGTGACGGGGTCAAGGGTATTTGCACAGGTGCATCGGCAGGGCTAAATGACCTCGCGATAAGACTTTACCAGCCCGGACTTCGATCAGAGGGCAGCTGTGGATGCCGTGATGAGGGTTCGGCCGGTATCTTCATTAGCGAAAAGATGAGGAAGCCTATGGATCGCAGGGATCTCCGGACTGTCTTATTCCGGGAACTTGGTCTCGATTCGAACGGCATTTGTGAGGTGTCACGTTTTACAGGACCCTCGCAAAGTTTGGTGGAGCGTTTAGGTGTTATTGCCAGGCGGGGGAATAAGGAACTTTTCCAAGCGCCGACACTTAGCGACGACGAGGTTCAACTTTGATTCCTGCAAATATGAATCATGAATTCATGCTCATGGTTTGGCATTATGGCACATTTGCCGAAGAATTCCACTCTTTAAAGTTCCCTGGAGCCCACATCGCAGGCAGCAGGCGCCTCCAACTCAAGCACTTGGATTTCAAGCTGCACCCCTTATTTTTTCGGGTCCCCCGTAACCATGGTCGTGGTCTCTGAGTAGGGTATGGTTTTCTGGTGCAAAATGATGTTCGATCCTCACTGGCATATCGGGGTTGGGGTTGTGGCGTTCTCGACGGTTCCGCTGCGGAAATTGGCACGACGGACGGGACGCGACTCGTCAAGCCATGACCCATACAGGCAGACGAATCTCATTTCTGTATACGTCCCTTTCAGATTCACTTCTGACGATCTGGTACTGCCAGATTGCGAGGGGTAACGACTAGAAGGCTTGAGATCCGGTTCCGCCCCCCTACTATCGCTGGAAGCCCCAAACCTGACCCCGAGTTCGTCTTCCCCGTTATTTGTGCAACTGGCAACCAAATTTCCAACAAACCTGAGTCCTGGCCCGACGATGGGGCTCTTTACCCAAATTCCAAATGGCTGACCAAAGTGTTCTCTCTCAGGACTCGGTTCCGACTTCCGACCTTCCCATTGCAGATCCGTAATGGCCAACTGGTATATCCGCATCAGCTACAGGTGCTAGTGAAGGAATGTCCTTAGCTTCTAATGCCATCAGAGACTTTCTCCTGATTGTCGCCTCATCAGACAAATTCTCAAGAAGGGATGTGGAGAACCGTCCCTTCGGGCTTCAATGCAATTTCCAAGGAACTTCATTGTAACAGATTTTTCTATTCATTTCGAATGGGCCAACTATGGAAACCTGGAACCGATTTACTAGCCATAGATCTTCCAGAGTGGAAACGGCTGCGCGCTTGCGGAGCGCCCAATGCTTTGACGATCAGCTTACGCACGCGTACACCGAGTTTACTGACCATCGTACAATCGCAAATTGCTGCACCTCGGGTGGTGGGAATTTATTTCCCCCTCATGGGACAGAATAATCTCCGTACTTTATCGAAAATGCTGCCCGCAAAGAAACTCGTTCGTCATCGTCCAAACACGACTATTACAAGCCAGCGATGCGGCCCACTCACCCAGATATTTGTGGATAGCTGATGGCATGACGTATTTCAATGGATCATGGACTCTTGCTTGATGCCAAGGACTTTCGGTACATTGCGCGCAAGGTACAAAGGGTATGCGGCAAGAATGGCGAGCGCGGCGACAGCGTACTAGAAGTGAGCGAATCACAGGTGATGGCTTCCACGTCGAGTAAACATAAGTCATTAAAATAATTTATTGCGTACACGGAAGATGGGTCCTTATAAGCCTTATAGATTGACTATGATCTGAACTTTGTCACCCTTGGGTGTGTGGTATCACGTCTCCCATGAGCTCTACAACGCCCAAAACAACATCACACTCCTCTGCTCGGCTTTTTGAGCAAGAAGAGCAATGGCTCTCCCGATATCATCCGCTCAAGGCCCATGGTTATCTACTCCGGCCCCGATACCGGCCAGGTTGAGTGCCCTCTTGGCTCGACGGGAAAACTCCCAAGTGTATGTCCCAGGACTCCATTTTAGCTTTGGTATCTTTCTTATTTTCCCCCCTCTCACGGGACTGAAGACTGATTCTAAATTCTGTACCTTGGGGCTGGCCTCTCAGGCAAAACACCTAGACGCAGAGCGGATTTCCGATGGGCAGCAAGTCTTTCTGAAGCCGGTTCCGAGAACGTCTCCTGATATCGAGATAGGCAAATACCTTTCATCTCCAGAGCTGCGCAATATTCCACAAAATCATTCCATCCCGCTTTTCGACGGTCTTGACGATCCTATCGACACAGACGGCGTGACCTTGGTCCTTCCTCTCCTTCGCCTCCTTGGGATAGTCCTCCCCAACTCCGTCCGCGAAGCGCTGGATTTTGTGGAGCAGACTCTAGAGGTAAAATTTAATCATACCTAATATCTGTCGAACTTTCTGCAACTCACCATCATTCCAAGGGCCTTGTTTTTCTTCATGTGCACTAGATTGCGCATCGGTGAAGCCCTTTTCGTGCGACTACCGTGCTCGATCGATTATGGCTTACCAGAAGATCAACTCTCCAGTGACTGTGCTTATGACAACATTTTGATGGACGGACGTGCTCTATATCCGCTCGGGTGCCACCCACAGTCCTGGATGGCAGATCGAAGCGGTATTAATTCTATCCGGCGCCGGACGCTCAGGGAGGCTCAAGGCCTGAGGTATTACTTCATCGATTTTGGTTTATCTACACGCGGCGAGAGTCTGACTCTAGGGGAGGACGGTCAAGAAGAAGCTCCTGAATTATCGTCAACGGTTCTATATGATCCATACAAGCTAGACGTCTACATATTAGGCATGGCGTATTGGAGACTTTTTGTGCCTGTGAGATATGCGAACTAATGGATGGATCAGACTCTTGCTGACGGACATCTTTGACCGTAGCAGTTTGCGGAGGGCGAGTTTACCTTCCTCAGGCCCTTAATCGCTTACATGACTCCCAAACCACCACAAGAGCGACCAACAGCAATTCAGTCTCTGGAGAGATTGAAAGAGCTTCGCGTGTCCTTCTCCGAAGCCGAGCTTTCCAGACGCTTCCGACCAAGACAGCCGGAGTCGACAATGGATCGACTCCGCAATGACGCTCGGAGTTCATTCTTAGATTATTGGTGGGATCGCTGGAAAACAAAGAGGGTGGCTGGTCCACTTGAATAATGTACGGCCATCGTGCATTGGACCCGAAGTAGATTGTTGGAATGAACTGTACTCCTATCGAGTGGATAAAGGATTGTTGTCGCTATCGAACTTAGAAAAGTAGCGTAATAATCTGTTAACCTGAGTCTAGTAGTAAAGTCTTGCAGATTCATTGCAAATTGAATCCTCCAGAATCCTTGATCTAGTATCGCCATGACAGAATATTTGGTATAACTAAACAGAGGGAAATAGGGTATATAATTCCATATATGAATAAAACACAGCAAAAGACATTAGATATCGTGACAGTATCCTTATCTTTTCGTCAAAGTATGCCCGCTGGTCTGCGGCGGCGCAAGGGTATCCTGGCCTTCTTGGCTTACGCAATTCCTTTTTCCTTTGGGCTTGAAATATTATTAGCCTCAGCGTCGAAACACGATGGGTGACTTATTTGAATTCTATGGTATGTTCAGGTACCCGCTCCAGAGAGTCCGATCCCTTTCCGTAGTACCCGGGACCGTGTTTCTCCTTCTAGGACAGCATTTTCCCGATATAATTCTCCCGTTTAGCCTGAGACTCGACTAGCACTGAGATAGCGGCCTCATAAGTTGTAGAGCCAGCATTTGTATCTCGAGCGAATCTCTGAGGGCCAGCAGGCTATCTTGCAACTATCTCTAGAAATTTCCGGAGGTCGAACCGGGAAGTATATGTCAACTAAAGTGCTCATAAACGATCCACGAAAAAAAAAGATTCCCCTATCTGGCGCCGTGGTCAATCTAGTCGTCCCTAAAGCGCCATTCCGGTCATCTCCCTACTACGTCGCCTTGGGGATCAACTTCACGAGTAGAGCCGGGAGTTCTTGGACTTTTTAGCTTAATCAGTGGAAATGAGCATTGCCCTTTTGAATATCTCAGATTTCAAGTGGCCAGATGCGCTGAAAACGGTGTCGCCTTTCTTCCCGAGCACGAGATTGCCCAGAGGTGCGGAGCTTTGTCAGCTCAAAGGCAAGCTTCTTCACTGGCTGAAGCATTGTAAAAATATCAGAGGCTAGGCCAATAGAAACGTTTTAAAGGTGGAATTCGAGGATCTACGCCTTGGATGACGTGGGATCCTGAGAAATCCGATAGAGCTCGGCGCTCGCGATGCACCGCCTGGACTTCGGCAACCACTACAGAACCTATACTGACACGGCTCCTTGGTAAATCATAATCTACTGTGGCCCATTAAATTGCTGAACCCAGTGAACTTGCACTAATCAATTGATGGACAGAAACGACACCCGCCAGACCGGCCGTTCATCAAGCGGATCCATCGCGCCCGAATCCTATGGAAGACCCGATCTCAGCGTCAAATTAGTGTGTCACGTCAGAATTTTGGAGCATATCGTGCTGAAAAACTGTCCTTGTAGAGAGATACGCTTGAGAGGCTTGCACGGTGGCGGATTGATCCTTCGTTGATCGAATTTCCTGGGAACGGTCGGGAGTTCGTGGAGGGAATGCGACGGTTTCACGAGGAATCTTGACTCTCCCTTCAAACAGTCAATAAACTGTGGGAAAGCCCCAAAATATCGCTGACGAAGGTCTGATCCCAGAGAGTCGAAACCCCGAGTCCAACAACGGCACCCAAGAGCCAGGAGGCAAGGAGAGAGGTGACGATGCATCTCAAGACAATCGCTCGGATGGAGTTGAGAGTCCCGTGGCAAATAAAGAAGAGAGAAATGACAGTAAGCCTGATAGGGCAATATCGACCCGTCAGCTGTCCAAGCCAAAGGTGAGTTTTACAGGCCCTCTTACCTGCGCTACCCTGTTCGTTGATTGACGCATCCAACTCGCTAGGAGGTAGCAGTGAAGAAATTCAAGATAGAAAGGGAAGTGGATGTAGAGCGGGTACTTGGGGTAAGATCCAATTACGGGTGTCACAGCTTGAGCAGAACCTCCAACGCTTCTCCTGGTTGGCGCTCAGAGAGTCGGATTCTTGCTGGAGCTTCTCCACCCAAATATCATTAACATCGAAGGATATGTCGAAGAAGTATCCCAGGGTACCAATTTGGTTGGTGTTTCCATGGGAAGAAAACGGGAATTTGAGGGACTTCGTCGCCTGCGGGGAGTGGGAGATCCCAGAGCGTATCTCACTGGTAAGAACAGACAGCTCCAATCGCGTTAATCTCATTGATGGAAACCCTAATTCAGATCAAAGACGTGGCGTACGGAGTGGCATATCTCCATGGGCAGAAGCCACCGATATACCATGGTGACCTGAAATCGGTAGGTGGAGAGGACACTCGAGCTCGGTTCTGTTGAACCCGAATTTCTGCAGCTCAACATCTTAGGCAATTCAGATTATCGTGCAGTAATCGCTCCGCTCGCCGTCTAGAAAACGAAGAGTCCAAAGGGCAGACGAAGGGGCTTGAAACTAAGCCGCAGTCAGAAGCGGATCTCACAACGGGCGAGGAAAATACCTCACTTCAAGCAGTATTCTGTGCCACCACCAACACGATTACGCTCACAGGCAGCAAGTACACTCTTCGTTGGGCCGCTCCGGAGCTTCTGAGCGACGATAGACCCACTCTTGCAAGCGATATCTGGGCGCTAGGATGGATAGCCTACGAGGTAGGGACGAATCAATCACTAAGAGCTGTCGTCGTTGAGGCTTACAAACCAGCGGCGGACTAGGTCATGACCGATAGCATTCCGTTCCATGATGTGAAAAAGGATAGCATTGTTGTCAAACGCGTCATTCAAGGAGATCTCCCGTCCATCACTGATCATGCTCGCATGTCGTTGATCAGGGAACTTTGCTCCCTCATGGCAGAGTGTTGGAACAACAACCCCGGTCGACGTCCGACCGCAGAGGATTGTAGAAAATTACTGGATTGGATGGTAAGTGGCCGGGCCAGGCATGAAGGGATCTGAATGCGACCAACCCGTTGTCTGCATTGCGTAGCCAGGGATCGTCCCAGCACCGACCCAAATCATCGATCCAGAGGTTTCACAAATCCGCCACGCTCAACTCCTCGTTAAACTCGGATGCATGTACCTTCACCAAGGCGACTATGGTAGCGCATTCAACTGCTGCAACAACGCATTGGATGCTTACCGAAATGCTAGCAAGAGCGAAGGGAGAGCCAAGGCTTTGCGCGCTCTGGCTCATGTGATGTTTGCCAGTACGAATTTGCTGAGGCCACAGCACTCTACTCCGAAGCACTGCACATCTATATCAGCCTCGGTGCTGCTACGACAAAAGCAAGAGCCAGGACACTGTGCTCCCTCGCTGATGCCCATCGTGTGGGAGGCGAGACGGATAAAGCAGTCGAGTTCTACTCCAAATCCCTCCAGATATTTACCGACATCGGCGTCGACTTGCATGGGAAAGCCTCCGCTCTGTGGGGTCTCGCTGAGATCCATCGGTCTCGAAACCAGTACGGCGAGGCGATTACACTCTACTCTGAAGCCCTTGAAATACATTCCGAGGCAGGGGACAGACGAGGCAGAGCCGAGAATCTACGGAGTCTTGCGGAAGTCTATCGGCTTCAAAGCGAGTACGACCAGGCCATCAGATTCTACTCCGAATGCCTCCAGATATCTACGGATCTCGGCGACCGATACATAACAGCCTGGGCTATCTTTGCTACCGCTAAAGTGCATCAGCTTCAAGATGAATTCGGTAAAGCCATCGAACTCTACACCGAAGCCCTTCAGATACGTTCAGACACTGCCGACCACGGAGGGAGGGCGAACATTTTGTGGTACCTCGCCGAGACCCGTTACCAGCAGGGCCAATTCAGTGATGCAGTATCCCTCTATACGGAAGCGTCCAAAACTTTTGATGAGGTTGGATATCCCACTTGGGCAGCGAAAGCCTTGGAAAAGGCTGCCGAGATCCGCAACAACCTGACGAGATCCACATGATTGTCTCGCGCACGGGGCAGATAACGAGTAGGGTCAAATAACTAGCTATGATATACAAACTTGCTTGTTTCACGTTTTAGAACTCCTCCCTTGCTGAGTGGTGATGGTCGCCCGTGATGTATAAGTCATGGAGGGCCAGGCGCTTTTCCCTGACGGATGTCATCCGCGGTCTTTGCTTGCATCTTGGAATGACTCCAGCACATCCCGATCTCTTTAGTTTAAGAGGGCGAGAATGTTGGGTCCTTCCTCATCGAATTTGGAATTCTTTTGGGAATTAGGGTGTAACTTAACTTCATAAAATCATATCCTGTGGCTCACACATATAGAGCTCATAATACATCCAGACCAAGCGAGCGTCCCTAGTTCTACTACAGCCACACGGAGATATTTCGTGAGGTTCGTCATCCCCCCAGACAGAGCTGTCCCTGATGTTGCGACCCCTTGATCTGGAGGCACCGATTATCCTCTTACTACTTGATGGATGTTACCGCTTTGTTGAATATTAGTGGCGGTCGAGAAAGGTAGTTAGCCCGCTGATGCAGCAATGATCCGGATGGGATCTGCACGTCTCTCCTTTGCACTATCCGGATCGGAATAGCATCACTCAAGATTATATATACACGTACCTTTTTAAAATACGAACCGAAGACACTCGCTTTAGTCTATTGCATCACTAGCAGGGGCCCATCTCTCTACTACCTGAAATTCTCTTGAGATCGATCTCACTGCGAATCGTATGCAATGAAGCAAGGAACAATGCAACAGAAATTTATTGCACAACTTTCCGTCAAATGTCGATAAACCTGAAGGACACGATGCGTCTCAGCATCTTTCTCAGTGGGTCCGTCAGTCGAGGTCGGTTGCCTACTGTCCTTGCTTCCGTAGCACCAAAGCCCTTGTCCTACGAGTGAGGTATATGTATCTGGTTGTTCTTTTCCGTTGCAGTCCGGCCTCGTGTTGCCTGAGTCTGGTCGGGCCGAACATGTACATTTAATCTACTCACCCGAAACATTTTTGCAGGCCTTCACCGTAAAACAGGCCAGCACTATCCATCTCTTCTCAGCTCGTTGTAATGGCGGACCACCATCCATTTCTCGATACCTGTCCATTGCTCCTTTTTCATTCCGGCTTCCAACTACCAGAGCTCCATAGGCTCGGCTCCGCAGATTTCGTATTTTCTTTGAGAATTTGGCTGAGGTGAATCATTTTCGTATACTGTTCATGTTGCCAAAGGCTTTAGGTTCCTTGCGCTTCTCGCAGTGAACACCTCGACTGTTATCCTTCTATCCGAACCTCTCGCCCTCAACCAAAGAATTGCCGCAAATGGCCTAGCGACGCAGAGGAGCCGAATGCGGTCCTAGTATTCACGACGAAGCAACTTTGGCGTCGAAGTGGGCCTCGAACGCCCTGAGTGTAGCCGTGAGGAAGTTCCAACACCGCCTCGTCTCATCCCCCTGGCCTTTTCTCAGAAGACCGCCGCCGCCGGCTCACGTGGGTACTTCTCTCATAGCCTTCGTCTAACCGACCGGCTCTTTGATAATTATCATAATTCCCTCTCTCTCTTTTCTTATGGCCCCTCCGGATTGACTGTTTTCGGAAGTCTGGGCGCGTCGCTTGATCCGAACCTGCCATTTCAAGACGTAATCCCTCCACCCTTCCCCACTTCTGCAACCTATGTTGGTGGTTCCTCAAAGCCATGGTTTTAGATTTGGTAAGAATAAGTGTGCCTTGAGGCTGAGGACTCGTCCGCATGTTTCTAATATCAACAAATGACTGTGGAGAAAGGGAGCTGACGTATTGTCCTGCCGGACTCTGCGTACCAGAGTCAATCTGAATCCTATCAGGACAACCATCGATCTTCGACAAGCGGCTCCGTCACGGCGCAGCGATTACCGTCGTATGAGGACCTCAAGGACAAATGAGTCACGGGCTTCACATATGTAATCCGTGCTACCGAGCGCTTCCCCTGACATAAATAGGGGCCAAGTGATTCTCGCTATTGGGCTTCCTCCCTCATCGTACTCCAGTCCTTCTATCCCCTCTCAAGATCGTCGTCTAATCCAATGATGACGATGATGGACGGGATGCAAAACCCACTCATGTTCAGCCCAGAAAACACCACATCACCGTGGGTGGATTCCCAAAATGCAACCACTAACCTCACGGCTCCGGCCCCTGGCGAGGCGCCCCAAATCGCGGTTGCCCTCCCAGCGATGCTGAAGGGACTTGAACCTTTACTATACAATCCATATGTCCTCAGCTCGGTCAACTGGTTCTTCTTTGGCACGATTTTGGAGACGGGCCGCAGGTTATGGCAGTTCCTCGTCGACAAGTTCACAGCAGGTATGATGCTGCTTTCCAAACGGATCTTTAGAAAGAAAAGACGTCCCTTAACCCCATCGTTGAACTTGATTTGCTATGTAGGTTTCGTCTTGACTGCCGTTTTCGACACGGGCGACCCGGCGTATGATTGGCTGGCGTCTTATCTCAGCAAACAAGGCATCTGGAACTCTACCCGCGAATTCAAGGTCACCGCTCGTTCTTCCACTCGAACTTGGGGCATCAACTCGGGAGGAGCTACAGAGGAAGGCGAAGATGCTCATGCGGAATATACGCCGTTTGTGGACCAGAGCCAGATATTCCGGTTCAACGGGACGTGGTGCCAGGTCAAGCGTTCGCGTGGGTTGATGGGAGGCAACGACGGCCACGATGATGGAAGCCAGCTCGTCTTAACGTCAGTTTTCTCTTTATGACGTGTTTTTCTCTTTCTTGTGAGACTGAACTTGCTTTGCCGTTTCTAGTTTGTACACCCGTAACCGTGCAGTGCTCGATTCCCTCGTCGAAACCGCATATTCTCAATATAAGCACAAGTCCGAGACGGACCTCACAATCCACAGTACTTGCAGCTGTGGCGGATGGTGCGGATCGAGCAAAAAGGGACGCCGACCTATCGATTCTTTGATCCTGCCAAAGGGCTTGAAAAAGATGCTGCTCACCGACACGAAGACCTTTATGCGGAGCCAGGCTTGGTACAAGGAAGCTGGTATCCAACATAAGCGTGGTTATCTACGTATGTCGTTTTTACGCTAACTAGATGGGCGCGGATTTTGACCGATCTTCATCTATTTTAGTCTATGGCGCACCTGGTACGGGCAAGACCTCGACCATCCACGCCCTGGCAAGCGAGCTCGATCTTGAGATCTACAGCCTCAGTCTCGCCACCACTGGGTAAGGAGTTCAGGAAAATGTCAGCGAAACGCTTACTAAATCATGTTTTCGTGATCCTTAGCGTCGACGACAACGGACTAGCTCGTTTAATTTCCTCGACACCGGCCAACTCGATGATCCTGATCGAAGATATCGACTGTGCCTTCCCCGCCCGAGACAAAAAGAAGGACTTGGAAATTCTGCCAGAAGACCTCTGGGGAGCTCCTGCCGAGAAGAAGTCCAAGATCACGCTCTCTGGTCTGTTGAACGTTCTCGATGGCGTGTCGAGCGAGGAGGGTCGGCTGCTGTTTGCTACGGTATGTGAAAATGTGGCTCAGCTAGCGCATGCTTTTGCTTGACGGTGCCGTTTCGCATATAGACCAATTACGTTGATCGTCTTGATGCGGCTCTGCTTCGACCAGGTCGGATGGACGTCAAGATTCATTACAAGCTATCGACGCGGTACCAGATCATCAACCTATTCAAGCGATTCTTCACCATCACCGTTCCCCTCCCTGCCTCAGCCGCAAAGGTAACGGAAGCCGCCGAGAAGAACGAGACCAAACCAGAGGGCGAAGTCTCTGAAAAGGCTGCACCTTCCGACTCGCTCACTCCACCTCCGACTCCACCCCTCCAGGCGGCCCAGGTGACTAAAGCGGCATTCGCAGGTGACGATGAGGACTGTGAAGACGAGGACGAGACCGTCTTGGACATCGACAACGCCATCACTCCACCGGTCCTGCCACCCGCCACGGTCCAACGACTCGCCGAGCAATTTGCTGACGCCGTCCCCGCGAACAAGTACAGCATGGCCGAGCTGCAAGGCTACCTGTTGACCGTGCGGACCAAGCCCTACGAGGCTGTCGCAAACGTCGGGCAGTGGATGATCGAGATGGCGGAGGAGAAGGTCAGGATACAGAGGAAGGAGGAGGACGAGAAGGAGGAGCGGAAGAAGGAGTGGATGAAGAAGAAGAAAGAGGAAGAGGAGAAGAAGAAGAAGGAAAAGGGCTCGTCCAGCAGCGGCTCCACGACTGAAGAGGAGAACTCCGACGACGAGGGCAAGGCGAAGAAGAAGAAATCCAAGTCGAAGAAGAGTGACGAGGGGGTGAAAGAGGAAACTCCCGCACCAACGCCGACGCCGACGACGACTACGGAGGAAAAGGCGGCCGAAAGTGAGGCCAAGGAAACGGCCCCGCCGCCTGCCGTTGACGTCGTGCCAGAAGAGGCGCCCGCAACGTCGGACAAGGGAGCAGAGGAGGTGGGGTCGGGTGAAGGAGCGACGACCAAGGCCGAAGAATCAACGTGAACCCTAAAAAAAGGTTTCGGCCGTTGGCTGTTTTTGTATTTGTACTGTGTGGTCTGTTTCGGCACGTTCGATTCTCCCGTTGTAAGAGTAGGATCCGTAGAATGGGATGATTTCCTGTTTTGGTTACGCACCCATGTCACCTGTTCCCCCTCGAATGACGAGATGCCGTAACAAACGTTTCGTTGAACCCACCGCTACTTCACCTCGCGGATGGCGTGATCTGTCACCCAGACTGCTGGGCCCAAGCACGTCTATAAGTTGGGGAGGTCTCATTGCACGGGACGTGCTTGTCTCTCCCCTCCTCCCACTGTCCTTGCCAAGCCCCTCCAAACTTCCTCTTTCGTCCTCTACTCTCTCGCGCCACGGCCTTTACCAACTTCGCACGCCATACTCTGTCATCTCTTGCTCTACCTATTCATGTTCAATGCTGCCTTGTCTCTCAAGATCAAGTCGGGCTCGGTGGGCATGCGGTTGGACAATTGGTGGATGATATACTGGGGCAACTATACAAGGTTGATCACATGAGAAGGTATCATACGAAAAAGGGTCTATTCAGATCTTCCGCAAATCCGGTAATAAGGAAACAGAGAGAAGAAGCGAGTAAAAGACACAAGCAGACGGAAAGGGGGTTTAAGGAACGGAGGGGTTAATGCAGGTACGAGAGATACAAGAAAAACTAAGATTTTGTGTTTTCCTTTTACGCCGGAGGGCCGACCTTCTCGTGTTCGATTGAGTGAGGATGGCTGTGGCTCTCCTCGATGTTACCAGCACCACCACGGCCGTGATCCGGAGCACCAGCCAACTCAGCCTTGGGGCCGAGCTCAGCGTCAACAGCAACGTAGTCGTACGCGAACTCGCCCATCTCAGCGTCGTCGATACCGATGATCTCGGACTCTTCGTCGGTGCGGAGGCGGCAGCCGGGGATGAAGTGCATGATCCAGAGGATGATGGTGGTCATGACGAGGGAGTAGGAGATGCCGGCGGTGGAGTCGGCGAGCTGGTAGCCGAGCTGGACCCAGTGGTGGTCGAGCCAGCCTCCGGGAATGACTGTGATGCCGTCGAAGGCAGCGACGGAAGATTGAGCGAAGAAGCCAGTGCAGATGTTGCCGACGAGACCACCGATGGCGTGAGCGGCGAAGATCTAACGGTAAGCGGGACCAATCCAGATTAGTACACCTTGTGGGTCGCTAGGGAATGCGGAATAAAAAAACGAGTTTACGCACATCGAGGCAGTCATCGTAGTGGAGGATGAACTTGAGCTTGGTCGCCCAGTTGCAAGCAGTGCCGCCGAGAACACCGAAAGCGACGGCAGCGGGAGCACCGACGAATCCAGATCCGGGAGTGATGGCGACGAGTCCGGAGATGGCACCAGAGCAGAAACCGACGACGGACCACTTGCGCTCGAGACGCCAATCCCAGAGCATCCAGGTCAATCCACCGACGGAGGCAGCCAAGTTGGTGACGATGCAAGCTTGAACGGCGCGGTAGTTGGCGGAGAGAGCGCTGCCACCGTTGAATCCGAACCATCCGAACCAGAGCATGACCGTGCCGAGAACGACGTAGGAGGTGTTGTGTGGCTTGTACGCGAGACGCTCGGTGCCGTAGCCGCGGCGCTTGCCGAGGTAGAGCGAGATGGCGAGAGCGGCAGTTCCAGACGAAATGTGCACACTAGCGGGCGTGGGGGAAGAGTGCAACGGTCAGCACGTGAGACTAGACTGGGGCTGGATGGAAGACAAGTCTAAAACTAAATCCGACTCACGGGGTTCCGCCAGCAAAGTCAAGTCCACCCATGATGAACGACCAGCCGTTGGCGTTCCATGTCCAGCAGGCGATGGGGTCGTAAACGAGGGTCGACCAGAGGAAGGTGAAGATGAGGACGGGGCCGAGACGTGCCCGCTCAGCAATAGCGCCAACGGCGATGACGGGACTAAGGGTTTTTTTTAATTTGGGAGACGCCCAACAAAAAGTCAGCAAACAGGGATTGCTGATCCAAAACGCCCATTATTGCTTTGAGCGGCAAAAAAATATACGCACGTGATGGCGGCGAACATGCACTGGTAGATGCAGAACATGATCGCGGGGATGCGAGAGCTGCCGATCGAGGGAGCGTCGAGAACACCCTTGAGGCCGAAGTACTCTGTGGAATGCCGCAAAGGACACGGTTAGAGCGATGCCGTGCCACAGCCCCAAGTGCCAGAACTCACGCAGATCGCCGATGTACTTGTTAGCACCATCCGAGAAAGCGAGCGAGTATCCCCAGAAGAACCACTATGAAACGGCGGCATAGCCAATAAGCCGTGGTCAGCGCACCGCCGGGTCTGCCAAGCACACCACCACACTCAAGAGCGCTCATACACACCTGGAAGGAAACGACGGCCAAAACGACCATGGACACCCAGAGCATGGAAGCGGCGTTCTTCCTCCGGAGCAGACCAGAGTAGAAGAAACCGAGACCTGGGATCATGATCCACACGAGGGCTGTGGCGGCGATGATCCACGCCATGTCACCCAAGTTGTAGATGACGACGGTTCCATCTTCGAGGGTGGACTGGATGTTGTTTCCAGCTGTTGGCGGACGTCGAGAGAGAGTGACACGAAGCGGTCGTTAGCGAAACTGTTTCCGAAGAAATCGGACGCAGAAAAGTCGCGCGTGCGCTTTACCTGTATCATAGGTGGTGTTGAGCACTTTCCCCAACATGTTTGACCAGGTTCTTGACGGTCGATAAGCAAGTTTGTGTAGGGGAGAAGAGGAGTGAAGGAAGGAGAGAGAGTGGAAGGGAAGGAGGAGAGGGAGGTCGACACTGAAGAAAGAGAGAAGAGGAAGGTCTGAGATGGTTAAGACCGGTCCAGTATTTGATGCCCACTGGTGGACCCTGACAGAGAGAGATAAGGGTATTCTCACGGTAGGAAGTTAGGGACCCTTTAGCTTCACTTCTCCGCATTTTCTTCAATATATCGACAGAGCCCCTTCCCCCGCCCGATATTTGGCTGTTCTGTTTTTCACTGAGATTGCTTTGGGCGTTCGCTTCGCCCATCCATCCGCCGGCAACAACTCTTTGGACGATGACGAAGGAGGCGAGGTGCGGACGTCGACGAAATTGGAGTTTAAGCTGTTGGCAATGCTACCCAAGACTGGGGGACCATTCGGAGTGGTCGGCTCGTTCAGCCGAGAAAAGGCTCCATCCAATCGGGGCCGCACGAACACACTCGCTGCACTAGTGCCAATGACCAAGCTCGTAATGGCAACGCGACAACATATTTTTCATTGCAAATTTCTTTTTCTTTCTTACTTCGGCTATCTAAGCAAGGATGAAATGAATACACAGAATACGCTTTTTCCACTGCTGTAACGACAAATGTCGTGGAGGGTACGTTGCGATCAAGGGAAGGGAGGAGAGCGAGCTCCCCCTCCCTGCAGAAATTACCTTCACATGTCGTGTCTGACCAATCCTAGAGATGCAGCTCGGACTGTGCCGGACCCGTCAGGTTCTAGCAGAGAACTCCTTTTTTTCCCTGTTGATGAAAAGAACCCTTGAAGGGGAAATTTGGTTTCGACGATTACGCAGGTCTTGTGTGGCGACGATTGGGAGGTGCTTTGACAGGGAATAGAAGGTGTTCCCAAACTTGCGAACGCCTCCTACGATTGGCCAATTTGCCAGGCACGAAGGCCGTGTTGCTGCATTGTGGAGAAGACGGGACCGCATGGTACACTTTTGCGAGGAGAACCCTAAACCAAAAGCGTAATATCCATCCGGGGAGTCCTTTTTCATGAGTCGAATCTTGAGGGAGGGAGCGAGGGAACAAGTGACGTTCCCTCCCTTGAGCTTCGAGTCAAGGAAGAACTTCCTTCGACGTCGAGCCTTGGGAACAGCCTTGCTTGGCAGCCTCATATCGCACAGGCCCCACTTTCCAGGCCGACCTGGGCGATGAGCATCTGACCCCCCTTCGCGATTAGATAGAACGAAACTAGGCGAATGAATGGGTCTTGGCCGGGTTGATGGGGGCGAATCGGCTGGCCTCGTTTGTGCTTCCCCGGCACGCGCAAGCCGAAGCGTCCGAAGTATCCGTTGGTCCCTGAGAAGATAAGAACTAGGCACCAAGGAGGGTAACCTGTTGTGGAGATCGATTTTCAGGTTGCTGTGTCGAAATTATGGGTCCAGGTCGGCATGTTGTCGGCAGGGCTCTTATCTACTATTACAATATATAGATATGAAAAGGTAGCATGTGCACCGGTTGACGACTTGAGCGAGTTGTGACGATGATGGTTGACAAGGCCTTGATTGGGGGGGAAAGAAGAGAGGGGCGAGCTGCGTGGCGCTCCATATGGTGCATAACCTTTACGTTGATGTTTCGACGGTTTCCCCCTTCTCTCTTTCCGATCTCCGGCCAATTCTAATTATTTAACACAAAAAAACCCGGGGGCATCACCGAATACACCTCCTCATATCAATCCGCCTCGTTTCCTATTCGGATGCTTCCGGGATGCACGGAGGGGCGCGGTGGACTTGCCTCCTTACCTCCGATTTCACAGAATCGATCGCCCCCCCCCCCAAATTGTTCCCCGCCGCTTAAGGCAGGTGCTAGTGTCAGTTGTCTCTGTTGGAGATCCTGGGGCACTCGTACGACTTGTTCAAGACAACCCCTATACTCGCCTTCGGACTACTCCCGAGTGTGAGAGTGTGATGATGTGTGTGCAAGCCACCGTATGGGTCAACGGAGAAAACGCCTTCTCCTCCTGCAACGATTTCTTCCCTCCTAACGTTCCTGATATATCTTTAGTCCTTCCTTTCTTCTAATCGGGCCGTGCAAACACAGCAAGATTCATAGAGATCACCCTCGGCATCGTGCCAAGGACGCATGCTCCAACAACTTTTTAATTCAAAGGTGGGCAGGGAAATAAGCTCACCCAACCAACTTCCAGAGATAGCGATGCAATGCTTGTGCTTGATTTGATGCCTTTTAGATCTCTACCCCATATTTTTTCCAATCACTTGCATAGCATGCTAATAGCAGATCTGCCTCGTGCTTTTCACCGGCATCGATCCTTCCGCAGTCCCTTTGCGCAGAGATGTTTACCCTGTTTCCCGCATTTCTCATTCTCATTCGTCCCCTGAGTGGAGCGAATTCCACTTCCCTTTCAAGGCGTTGGCATGCAAGTCTAAATCGACGGGCATATGGGATGTGTATTGGCAAACAAAAGCCCGCCCTTGCCGCTTTCGGCATCGTAGGCCTGCTCAAACGCTATTCCATTTATTTGAATACTGGCTAGTTCCTTCATCAAAACAAGTGCGGCCCGAGAAGAAAAGGGGGGGCTCGGTGGTGCACATGGACTGCCACCGAAACTTAGCTTCTTCTGTGCCGTGTCTTTCACACCTAGAGCTCCGTTCGTCGTGGCAGAGCGACCCATCCCTTCCTAAGCCCCTTCTTTTCGATCACTGCAGCCGGCATGCAGTAAACTGGGTCGAGGTCTTGTAAACCCGGGTAGCCCAACAGCGAGAGACCTGTTACGCGCATCGACAAAGCACTCGGCATAAGCGACATGCCGCACGGCTTAAGAATCGCAACGGTAACGGTGGAAATGGTACCGTACCTGCGACGCCGAAGTGAGTGTGAAAGACGTCTACCATGTCACCTGGTCGGTCAGAGATGCCTCCCATCTCGGTGTCCTGTTGTGTGTGAGGTACGAGACGGTCAGCGCACTCTCTCCCCCACATCCAACCCTGCCAGCTTCCTCGCACCTGAGACGACAAGATAAACTTCATCAACGCCACGTCGTCGATCCAATGCAGTTTGCCCAGGATCGACATGGCACTGAGGACCCAAAAGCCGTAGCACACCTGGCAAACGACGATTCGTTCGCCCTTTCTCGTTAGTCAAAGCGTTTCAAGAGCATGAGAGCATGTGGAGATGGCACACGAACATCTTCAAGTTTCTCAGGTCGCCCGTTCAGCCCTCCACTCGGTAACTGCCTCTCAGCCAGCCACGATCCAAGTGTCTCAAAGTCCACTTCGTCTAACCTATCCAGTATCGCCAATGCAGCCGTGCATACGAAGACTATTTGAATGCGAACCGCCCGAAAGTCAATCGTCAGCCCATCCACTAAAACAACGCCCTCTTTAGAGGAAATTTCCGCTCTGAGACGTACTCTGTCCAGCATGACTTTCCGCACCGGGGCTGGTGCCGAAGCCTCCATCAAAGTTCCTACAAGCCTTGATATGGTTGACCGTCAACTCCCGATCGACCTTGTCGAGTTGGTCGAGGAGGGACAACGCGTTGAGGGCGATGTACAGGAAGCGAGTGTCGGTTTCACCGAAACGGTCCCCTGCCCAGGCGCCTGTTGTGGGATTCTGGAGGGAGAGAAGAACTAACGAGCCAAGATTGTCAAGTAGCCCTGGTAAGATACAGATGTTCACTTTCTTACAAGAAACGACTCGCGGTATGTCTAACCGATCCAACGCATCGAGCATGACGAGGATCTGGATCGCGCTGAGCGTCGAGAGGATGTGAGCGTCATGCTTGGGGAACGCCCCGAATCCGCCTGCAAATTTCGTGACGCTACCGTCAGCCTTTCGCGTCCTAGGACTAAAGGAGCGTACGAAGCGTGTCACGAACCGGCTTCATCGTCCCAGCAGCTCATGATGAACTCGATCAGCTCTTCTCTGTCGAGAGCATCTTTCCTGCCCATCGTGCACAATGCGGTCAAACCCCAATACACGGCATTGAGACGAAGATGGGTCGTTAAATGGTACGCGAAGTCCTGATTCTATATAGGAGCCCCCCCCCAAATTAGACTAAACGTCGTCTCCCTCAGTTGCACCAACGAAGGGGCTCGAAAGTACCCACCTTTCCGAGCGCTTGAATATAAGCTACGTGCTTGTCGATGACTAATTCTGGCAACTTTTCATCGCTTCCCTTCGCCGCAGCCGCCGTTGTGGTGGTTGACATGATTCCGCTTGGTGAGAACGGCGAACGTTACGCGAAAACGCCGTTCGCGTCGATGTTCGTGTCCTTAGAACGATGACGACCTCCACCACCGCACCTGCTCAACCCGAACCTCAAGCGCCATCATCGTCGAAGGCACCACGTGCCGACCCGGCGGCCAATTCGGACGATGGATCCGATGACGAAAATTGGCACGATGCAGCTAGCAGCGGGCGTCCGGACTCTCCTCCACCACCGGGAGCACCCAAGGCGGAGGTGGACGAGGAGCCGCCAAAGTTCACAGACGACGAGATTCGTGTATGTAGCAAAGCTTTCTGCGGGGTTCCTGATAACTTCATATATCGCATTTTGCTGCAGGACCTCCTGAAACGCGGAGACGAGCTGAAATCCCAAGGAAACGACTGCTTCCGAAAGTCCGATTGGGATGGTGCCATTCGGCTATACACTCAGGCTTTGAAAGCTGTCCCGTTAAGGCCCAAGGATCCGCTAAAGGAGAAGAAGAGACCGGCGGGACTTGCCGACGAAGACTTCGATGAAGACGACGAAGGCCAAACCACCACTGGTGACAAAGCAAAAGGGAAGGAGAAAGCTGAAGCTGAAGAACCCGAGGCACCAAAGGAGCTCTCACCCTTGGAGAAAGAATCTGCTACCGCCAGATCGGTCCTGAACGCCAACTTGGCAGCTTGCTACGTGAAGCAGGTAGAGGATTCTGTTCTGATCGACACCACGTGCCGGACTGATCAGGTTAACAATTGGAATCCACTATTCATAGGGAAAGCATGATGACGCTGTTCGACTCTGCACTGAAGGTTCGTGATGGGGTGAAGTTCCGTAGATCGGTACTCGGTCGGCGGGAGCTGACGACTTTGCGAAACGAACTGCAGCTCTCGCGGATGACCCGAACTACGTCAAAGCCCTCCACCGCCGTGCTGTGGCGAACGAAGCGTTGGGAACATGGACCTCTATGAGCGATGCAGAGAAAGGTGTGCCTTCGGCCTCTTACTGTTCTTTGGGCCCTCGTAATACTGACTTTGTGGTTATTCACGTCCTCGCTACGATTCACCTCAGATTACAAACGAGTGCTCGAACTCCTTCCACCGTCCGATCCATTACGGACATCCTGCACGCGCGCTCTTCGTAGCTTACCAGAGAGAATTGAGGCCCAGAAGAAGAAGGAGACCGACGAGATGTTGGGCAAGTTGAAGGATTTGGGTAATTCGGTGCTCGGTAAGAGCTTTTCTCCGGCTCTTGTGTCAATCTCTTCCCGAAGTGACTGATCAAACTTTCTGATAGGTAAATTCGGTCTCTCTACGGACAACTTCAAGTTCACACCGAACGGTCAGGGCGGCTATTCAATGAACTTTGTCCGGTAAACACTTCTTGGACGGTGCCAGTTCGCCACCCCCTAGGCCCTGGAGGGTTCGAAAACAAGTGCGCTCCGGTGTCAAAGTCTAAATAGCCCCACTATGTCCGAGAGGGCTATGACGTCCACATTGTCGTAATGCGCTATATACTTACTGAAATCGGTTGGAGAAGTCGGCTTGCCGCCAAGCCAACATCGATCGAGTCCTCGGTTCGGGTAACTTGAAGCTCCACCTTCTCAGCGCCCCGAAGTGACGTTGGATGCCATAACCTCGAACGTGCTTCAATTGCGAATTTACGGTGTTTAGACGTTCACCTCACCCGAGTTTGAATAGGCTCGCAATCTTGGCACACGCAATCTTGAACCCAGGGTATACACGTTTAAACATTACACGTAAGGTTCGGACGGTAAGCTAAGATACAGGGTGATGACACGGCGCGAGCAGAGACGTAAGGATCCGTTAAACATATTCGAGAGGCGTTAGACGACTAGAAGAGAAGGCTTAGACGGTGATGTTACCCTGACCGCCTCGTCCAGTATGACTGCAAATTATCATCGAATGAGCTATGGGATCAACATAATCCGCGGAAACCGTTGCACTCACTTCGTCGCATCCGTAGAGACACGGGTACCATGAGGAAGGTCAGCAGCAGTCGGACCAAGATTGCCTACACCGCCGCGGCCATGGGAGTAACTGTTGCAATAAAGTTGTCGCGTTAGACTAGTTCTAACGTTACGATGTCGATTGTGCTTACACTGCCTGGGGCTTGCCTTCAGCGGCAGCGCGCTCCTCTTCGTCGAGCTTCTCGAGATCACGACCGGGGTGGAGGACGTGGTCGATGATGTTGCCGAGTCCACCACGGCCGCTGGAGGTTCCGGGTTCACGAGAGCGAGAACGGGACTTTTCAATATTGCCGGTGCCACCGCGACCGTAGGAGACACCCCAGGACTCGCGGCTGTCGCGGTTCTTGCGGAGGACTTCATCCTCGAAGGCGCGCTCAGCGGCGTCCTTGGCGGGGTCGCGAGAGGGAGAGCGGACGTTGCCTTGACCGCCTCGGCCGGCGTGGGTGATCTGGGAATAGCGAACGCGTGAGTCGAAGAGATAAGGAAAATGATGGAGCGGGGGACGCCAACACTTACTCGGTTCTCGTCACGGGGGGCGACATCACGACCGCGCTCGTCACCGTCCTCAGTGCGGGTGACTTGAGCCCTGGACTGGGACTCGCTGCGGACCATGTTGCCAGCACCACCACGACCGGCGGAGGCCTAGGTGGGTGAAGGGTAAAAATGTCAGCCTTGAGAACTAGTGTAATTAGGACCGAATAAGGCAGACTCACAAATTCACGACCGCGGGAAACGGAACGGGCGTTACGCTCTGACATGATAGAAAGGTGATAGGAAGTTCGTTAGAGTCGAGTTCAAAGGCGGGCTGTGGAAAGGGGGAGGAAAAGCGTTGATTGTGGAAAGAGCAAGAGGGGGAGACTCGCTCGGAGGGGGGATTTATAGAGGGTGTGGCTGAGGGCGCGAGACTATCGCTGCTCCCTTGACCTGTGGACGGATGACGCGATCCGAAAACGCGCACAGGTTGGAAAAGGAGGCTAAGCCGTTGTCGGCCGAGCAATTCAAAGGCAATTGCCATCTGCTGATCGTTGGACCATCGGCAATTCGCTAAGGAGCTGACCCGTAACGAACGCAGAACCGAGGTGTGGTGCCGGCGCCGGGCTTGGTCGGAGGGTCTCCCACATGCATCCCAGGGACCACGAAGGCGCAGCAGAGAGATAACAGATAGACCCAACAAGGCAGGAGCAGCGATATCGACACCCCCCGATAGAACGAGGCCTCGCGATAGGCTAAAGACAAAAGAAACTCGGCTTGGTTGTCCCCCAACTTACCATTCAAGTCCTGACTGCTCCCTCGCTGGGAGTCGGGGCTCAGCACCTTGCCCAACGAGCTCCAGAATCCGCCATTGCTTGAACTTGAATTTGCTGGCTGGGACGCCTTTTGAGTGGGCAGCACAGGTATTTGGTTGCTCTCGAAAGAGGTTTTTGGTGAGTGGGTGGAGCTCATGATGTTGAAGCGGAGGTGTAGTAGGTGGGGGAGGTGGACGTTGCTGAGAGACTTTCTTCGCCCACCGTCTCGATCAGAATTTATAGGTGCACTCGGTGGCATGGGGTTCAGGCTAACCAGGGATGAAGGGCTGGGCCTCTTCGGACGTTCGCCTGTTCAAATAGGCCGAAGAAGGCTCCCGGGACTGTGGAAAGCGGCATCGAGCTCGTCATATGAGCACCGAGTCACGCACGGGCACGTCGAACGTGACCAGTTTGGGGGGATCGCCAAAGCGGGGCGGACAGCAAAAGCCTCCCTCTTGGGGCAAGGCTTGCCACCCAAGCGGTCTTGTGACCAACAATTTTCTACTCCAGATGCTAAAAACATGCATGCATGGTCTATGGAATGGCTGGTTTTGCCTATGCACTGAACAAACGGTCGTGCCAGGGGTGGTCCATTGTTGTTCATTCTCCGCGTCCTTGGTCTCACCTGCCCGCTTTCATGCCGTAATCCAACCCCCAGAGTACCGCCGCAGACCTATTCCTCGGCCTCGGATGCCACTCAGATGATCTCTCGACCTGCAAGTTCCTCAGATGGCGCAACCAGCACGAACGTTCATCACTTGACCCTGTCCCTTCCACCGGCTGGCTTGTTCCTACGACGACTCAACGTTCCTTTAAACCAATTCAGCTACCACCTCATTGATCTCCTGGAGAATATTGCGGATATCTTGGCCCTGCCTTTGGCCGACCATTCTTACCCGGAACGATGGTTAATGGCGTCATTCAACGTGCAAAGGTAGTCGCCTGACGCAAAACGAACTTTACAAGTCCACCCCTGAGTGCTGGAACCAACGACCACGCTGCGCTAGGGACACAATTCGGGTCATTTCGACTAGCCCTGTATGGGGTAAAAGATCACATTGTCGACTGGCATCGGCCGTGCGTACCCGTCGGGTTCAGGATGGCGTTGGATCCCAGTAGTTTTCTCTCGTCCACTTTGGTAGGTTCGCCGAATGTTTCAAAACCTCTCTCGGTTTTGACGAGTGTGGGGCCATGGTCTCCAACTCCGAGATGCCACCGACACCGAGTCGTCCGTGTTTACCGACGCCTCCTTAATCGCGTTGCGATTTTAATCTTAAAAATTCTCCAACCGCTCTTTGGAGCATACATTTCACTGTCACCTGCTCCATCTTTGAAACCTTTGAGTTGCTGACTCGGCTGCACATCGGCCGAGGCTAGCAATCCGTTTCGAACGGCGAATTCGCTTGAGATCCAAAACGACGGTCGCCACGCGAAATCGGGGCGGGAAGTCATTTATGGCGTCATACGAGCCAGGAATTGGGTCTAGGCCAACCCTTTTTGTGACCTGACCCTTTCTGCACTGGCATGATTGACTCTTTGGAAATCCTCATCGTTGGACATCGCATCCCTAGTCGTCCCGCTTATGAAGTACCCCAGAACGTGCGGGACCACCCCATCGAACGGCTTTTATCAGATATCGAGTTCTAATCGTTCCACTGCGCAGCGAAAGAAGCCGGTGCCGATTTTTGGTGGACCCGTCTGGCGATCATGGCTCGGGGAACTGATCAAAGCACGATGGGCCGGCCATATGGTTCACTGTTTGATGGTTTGAACGGGTTTTACCGGTAGTTCGCGTGGCCTGCATGGCGAAATCGTTCGCGCCATTGCATACCCTGGATGATTGCAAGTCGCCAAGGTCTATCTCCGGCCGCAAAGGTCGAGACGAACGTTCCTTCGCCCAACGGTGTCCGGAAACATCAAAGGATGGCAACGTACCACATATCTGTAAACTTTGAATCCTCAAAGCGTGATACCAACGTGCTTCGTCGTCACCGGTAAGGTTAACACGTTCGTTTACAGTCCTTGCGGAAAAGAAATTTCGAACGACCAGCTCCAAAGACGATTCTCGAGCCTGCCCGAAAGTTCCATAATAGACTTTGGTTCTAATCGCAGTTGTATCATACTTCGTAACATGATCAGACCATTGTGCTCAACGGGAAAAGCGAGCCGGTGTCAACTCCGAGTCAGAACTTCCGCGTTGGGAAATGCTTCGATCGCGCTCCGACGCTAGATTTTAACCGGCGCGCCAAATCAAAGAGCGAAAACAAAAGTGGTCTCGTGCTCGTTTAAAGTCCCGGATCTAGATGCGTGTGCCTGGGGCATTTGGCAATAACGTTGTGTGCTGCGTGAAACAGGTGATGCACGGCGCTTCGTCATCGCCTGGAGAGCGGAGGGCGAAAATGACGCCTAACTAGAAACTCAATTCCGAATGTCCGAATCGGCCCTCATACGCATAAGACAGCAGATGGTATTACACCGGCTTGGCGCGCGCCAAGTTATCCGATGGTGTTTAGCGAAAAGGAGGACGCAAGGTACGAGATCACATGGTGGCTGGGTAACTTGCCGACTCGGCACAACGTAACCAGCTGTTTTTTCGATCGGTTTCACCGAACCGGATTTGATTGATGGGCGGGTCTCCTAAATGATGTGTGGGAGGTAATGTGGGGCTTTTCTTCAGCATGACCCAATCGACAGCGAGGTTCGTTGCAAATCGATCTAGTGGCATGACTCAGTCAGACAAAACCAACCCAAGACCCAGAGCAGCTGACCGGTTGCTACGACGTGCGTCGAAATTTTGGGTCGTTGGTCGATAATCATGGTGGAACGGGCGTGCACTCGGAGGTATTGCTGAGCCCAACGCCTTCCCTCCTCCCCCTCACCACAAAGTAATGTAAATCTGGAATCTCACCATCGTCGTATTCGATCCTCAGTGTCTTTGGTACTGTACATTATTCGCCAAAAAAACATCCCAAGGTCCTGTTTTCTACTTTTTTACCTTAGTCATATTTTTCCGCCCCCTCCGTTAAATGAGCGTAAAGCCTCATTAAAAACTGATCTCTCGATGCCCAAAAAGAAGCTCTGGAGAACCAGGGAGTCGAACCCGGCACCTCTCCCATGCGATTACGTAAGCAAGTTGCTTGTGTAATGCTAAGGGAGCGCTCTACCGATGAGCTAGATCCCCATCACATCAGTAGCTCACGGTTAAGTTTTGATGTAGCAATGCTTTTTAGTACAGCCCCGCAAGCATCCCAATGACAACGATAGCCTATGCTGATCAACCGAGCCAAGCTGGCGGGGATTCGGACATATGTGGCATCTGCCGGTGAAGGTTGTACCACTGCCCAAGATCCAGCCACAGCCCAATTTAGCTCTCTGGCGACTGACGCCATGGAGGCATTCCTCACCTCAGCCTGCTTGTTATTCTTCGTACTCATTGCATCAAGGCGTTTGACGGTTCGGAGTGGAATTAACCTCACTTCCGCCGAGGGCGGAGGAGGCGTATAAATCTCGTCATCCGGCGCCGACTGACTTCCTTTCAGTATCTGCTTCCTCGCTTTGTCAAGAGTAGATGAGCTATGCTAAACGCCTAGGCATATGCGAGGATGAAGGCAGTTCGCAGATGTTCTTGTTTTTGTCCTATAAATGTGAACTGCAGGCCTCTCGTGGAGCGGTATCAATGGATGGCCGACAACATTATCGCACTTATGAGTATTTTCATATCAGAGAATGGCAGAAATTTCTTTTTGAACTGGAGTTACCTCACGGAAACTGGTGCATGTGTCTAGTTGATAAATGTCAGGCATTGCCTCACCCTATGGTCCAACCCAAACGACGGCAAAGAGGCCACATGACGCCCCCTAATCTAGATGAAAGGTCCACTCGTATCTGCAAAAATGGCCTAGAACGCCATTAAGTTGGATTCATTACCCGCTTCGAGCCATTTATAGGTGATTGGAAAAGCAAAGAGCCTGACCGTGGCAGTTAGGCGACCTTCGACGCAATGGCGACTGCTGGTTGAACTTCGAAAAGAGGAGGTACATGCAGGGGGCCTTCTCCCAAATTCAACCTCTGGAATCGTCTGCACGAAATCTCCCCATGCCATTGCCTGGTAGTTTGGTATGAATGGACAAGATCAATAAATTCCTCTGTCTATGCCTAGGCCAGGTTGTATTGGGGTGTGGGAAAAGAGCTGCACATCCTTAAGGTGGTTGTAATTTTGCATGCGCTATCGGTCAAAGGCGAGAAACACGTGATAACGAGAGCAATGGATATATTTGGCCCAACCTTAACGAAAATTGTTTTCCGTATTTTGGAACTCAAAATACATACAATCTTTTACAGGAGAGCCTGGGGTGGCCGGTGCCGGGTTCCGCTCCTATATTCTCCAGTTCATGTGTAACGGAACGCATAACCAATGAGCTAGCGCTGATCCTAACGCTATCAACCAGTTTACCCTAAAATTATTTGCACACGCATTTGCCAGATTCAGCGCCATACATACTGTCTTAGAACCGCCTCGTGGGTTGGGAAGCCCGTCACGGTTAACATTGGGGTGAGGCTCCAGTGTATACGATCCGGCGCATGCTGTCCGGCATCCCGCCCACGTCCTGTCAGCATTCGACATTACGCCAGAGTCGAGCAAGCTCTCGAGATGTGTCTCCAAGATCCTCGAAGCCGTCCTCATCATCCCGTCAGCGAACATGGCTCACTTTTGATGCTGCCCAAGGACGTTTGAGGCTTAAGTGTCGGTCGCACTTGTTTTTAATCTCAGTGCATATTCCCCTTTTCTTTTCTGAGAGTCCGTTCAATATTGCGCTGGGGCGCGAGGCATCATATTGCCTGTTGGAATGAGCACAACTGCGAAGGCTCTCGGCGTAGAACACAAGGCCTCGTGCTACTATTAGATTGGCACGGCCAGTCTCGCAACTTCTCAATCCCATTCTTGGGCGCCTGCGCACTAACAGGCCGTTGAACGAGGCGACGAAGGGTATCTAGCGGAGGTGTGTACGTTGAAGTTTGCTCCACCACCGAACAAATAGAACCCAATCATCTGCAAAGCAAACGCTTACCACCCATACGGTTACGAGCAACTCTTTTACCAATATCATAATGGAGGACGGGATTCCATCGCTATCAACAGGCGCTGTAGGCTCGAGGTTTGTCTCCCAAACTGAGATAGATGCTGCGAATGCAACTCGGGACGAACAGTGGAAGGCTGCATATGCCAGGTAAGCTGCTTTCATCGTGTAGGCGAATTCCCCCATATCTGATGCAAAAATGCACTCGCCCTATTGCGTTCGCTCACTTTTTGGCCAAAAACTTCCGCTCGCAAGGATAGGCCAGGAACCACCGCCACGGCCCGTTGAGGATTATGACGGGCGGTCGCTGTTCGAGGTTCGTTGTGCATAGGTAGCTGCCTGAGGTCTTCACGCTCACTAAGTACCCAAATTTCAGCGCTTGCAAGAGCAGAAGGTTCAAGAAACAGCAATTGCCGCCCGATTTTCATGTCGCTGACAGCGTTTTCACCGCCTAGACACTCAAGCAAGAGCAATGGGATGAGAAAATGAAGCTGAGTGGGTCGTGGGTCTTGTTGCGCTCCACTGAGCATGTCTGACAGTCGCTCTCATCGTGCCTCACGCAGGCAATCAATTCCGTGGGATCGACGAGGAAGACTCGGCTTTCCTGGCACAGGTTCAAGACGACAGGATAGAACAGGAGAAGCTTAAGAAGAAACAAGACGCCGAAGAGCTAGCGGCCTTCCGAGCGTTAGTCTTTCTTTTGCTGGTGTCTAAGGATGCCGGTTGACATTGGGACTCATAGTGGACAAGCGAAGCTCGCCGAAAAGACATCTCCTGCTGCTTCGTCGTCCTCCGCTCCCCCTGCTGCTGCCGCTGCACCGGCCAAGCCCTCCAAACCGGCACCCGCTCCAGCGCCTTCAAAATCCTCACTCGGAAAGAAGGACCAAAAGTCAATCCTCAAGGGCGTTGTAATAAAGAAGAAGGACAAAGACAAACCAAAAGCCAAGAAGCAGGAATCTTCAGACTCGGCAAAAGCTGCTGAATCAGAGAAGGCGAATCCATCTGCGGGAGGAGAGGGTTCTGCGCACAAACGCAAAGCGGATGAGCCGGCCGCTGCCTCCGGTCCCGACGATGGTAACAAGAAAGCCCGGATAACCACTTCGAACGACTAGGATTTCAGTGTAATCGAGGCCATTCCCGACCACATTAATACTTAATAATGGCAATTTGTTAGTTCTGCTCTTCTGTTTGGTCTTTGAGGCGGTGGAATGTTCTTGAGGAGCGACCGACCAATCAGCGTTCGTTGCTACGACGTCATCTGAACATGTGCGCCTTCGTGCTTCTATCCGACAACGACCACGACCGCGGCCGCCCGGGTCGAACACTCATCGATTCGGGATCACCATGACCTTCATCCAGAGGATTGTCGACTTCTTTTCTTTCTCGACGAGGCCGGTGACCGTCCTCACGCTCGCCACTTATGCCGCCGTTTTGATCGCAAGCATTTGGATACACGAGGGGAATCCGCATGTTCCAACTAAACCTTCCAAGCAGTTGGGACTAGATCTGGATGCCGCTTGGAACGATCTAGAACAAGTAAGAGCTCACCGATGTCCCGATATTTTGAACGTCCATGCTCACACGACCTGAACTCGTCCGGTGGCTTCCTCGAACCGTAGATTACGACATATCCACACCCCTACAACTCTCATCAGAGCGACGTCGTACGAGCGTATATTCTGGGTCGCGTCAAAGCGATGGGGAAGCGGAAGGAACGCTTTTTCCATATTTCGGACGACAACTTCAGTAATGGTACATACGCCGCCGGTCAGCTCATCTACTTTGAAGGCAATAACGTGCTAGTCAAGATCGACGGTTCCGACGACGACGCCGACCAGAAAGGCGGCATATTGATATCCGCTCACTTCGATTCCGTTTCGACTGCTCCAGGTGAAGGTGATTCCTCGAACTCATTATGCCTCGTTCTGACCTCGCGGTATTTTCGATTATCGCAGGCGCTACCGATAATGGAATGGGAGCCGCAACAGCGCTCAGCCTTATGGACTACTTCGCGAAGAGCCAACCGCGGCGCAATATCATCTTCAATCTGAACAACGGAGAAGAAGATTGGTTGAACGGCGCTCATGCCTTCCTGGAGCATCCGTGGGCCAGTTTAGTCTCCGTCTTCCTCAACTTGGAAGGCGCGGGCAATGGAGGGTCGGTAACTGAAAGTGAACGTTTGGTTTGCAGATACTAATGTTGCTCGCTCCTCAGTCGTCCCTTGCTGTTCCGGACATCGTCGACTGGTACGTCGCCTGACGTTCGCAGTAAGCAGTGGACTAACTAGCTCCCAGGTGTTACAAAGGCTTTCCGGTCTGTGCGCTTGCCTCATGGCACTGTCCTGTCTGCAGACGCGTTCAAGAGACGCGTCATCCGCTCCGGAACCGATTTCCAAGTTTACGACCAGGCGGGCATGAAGGGGCTTGATCTGGCATTCTACAGCAGGCGAGCGAGGTACCACACCAAGTACGACTCGGTTCCTGCTCTGGGCGGCAAGGGCAGTCTCTGGTCCATGATGGCCGCCTCGCTTCAAGCAACGCAAGCCTTGGACGCGGCCAAGGACGGAAGCGAAGGGGGAGGTCAACCAGTATATTTCGATCGTGCGTGCTCCTGATCTCTTCCTAGCCACTCTTTGCCGTGTTGCTTATAGTTCTTCACGCTGTTGGTCTCAGTTTTCGGAGCTAAGATGGTCGTGTTTGAACAGAACACCATGTTCATTCTCAACGTAGTCGCTCTCGCCGTTGGCCCCGTTATTGTTGGCGCTCTTCTCGTCCTCCTCCGCAACAAAGGGAAATTAGTTTGGTCAACTGATGGATGGATTCGCTTTCCTTTGGCGACCATCGTCGCTGCTGGAGCTACCGTCGGTCTAGCCCATTTGTACGCCGAGTACTCGACTTATGTGAGTGAATTGCATATGTGCTCTGGATCCTCTCTAACGTTGATTCGTAGATCATCTATTCATCATCGTATTCCGTCCTTGCGTCGCTTCTCATCACTTTCTACCTTGTCCTGTACGCCATCCTCCGAACGCTCAACTGGTACAGGCCCCCTTCAGGAGGACAGCCCGCCCAGCGCGCTATAGTGTTCCTCCAGACTTACTTTATCTGGTGGAGCTTACTTATTCTCGACACCGTGGTCCTCAAGGTCCTCCAAGTGGGTGGATTGTATTTCATCACCTTCTACCATGCCGGGACGTTGGCCGCATTAGTCGTCTCTCTCTTGGAGATGCTTTGGGTGGTCAAGAAACAAAGCGCTGCTTCAATCAACGGCGACGAGCACACGGAGGAGGAACCCCGTCGGAGCGGACCGTTCGGCGAGGATGAAGACGAGAGAGAAGAGGAGGCCGAGGCTTCCGAGCCTACGGAGCGATCATCTCTCCTTCCTAAACACGCAGATCGGGACGAGTGGGCCATCGAGGACCATCGTTTGGCCACGCCGTTGTGGGGAATCGAATTCCTCCTGGCTGCTGGTTTCCCCATCATTCTGACCATACAAATCGTCCTGCTCCTCTTGACCGCGACCTCGCAAACATTGGCAGACGGAAATGCGCCACTTACTGTATACTTGATGGTCGCCATCTGCTCAGTCGTCATTATTCTTCCCTTGGCTCCATTCGTTCACAAGATCCACCGAATCTTCAGTCTACTCCTGGTCCTCATCCTGATCATCTCAGTCGCCTACAACATGCTGGCCTTCCCATTCAGCCTATCTTCCCCCCTCAAGGTTTACTTCCAGCAAACGGTCGACCTGGATGCGAATGCGACCGAGCCTCACAATCTCGTGGAGCTCGTAGGAGTCCAGGGTTACCTCGATCGCTACATCGTACCTTCCACACCTTCGGGACAGGACGCGATAAACAAGGGACTAGTTACCTGCGGCCCAGCAGGAGAGAAACGAGCAGGACTTTGGAGCTGCCGCTACCCTGGTCCACCGCCAAATGTTGCACCGATCAGCGCCAGCGACATCGGGTCCGAATACGGGTCCTCCGCCGTGAAGCCTGATCTCATCACCTTCAATGCCACTCGCTTAACTCCGAATACCGGAAAGATCACGGTCAAAGGGCGAAACACGCGTTCGTGTCGCTTGTACTTTGATGACCCCATCAAAGCCATTCACGTCAAAGGTGGAAACGATCGGGTGCAACCAGGATACGCAGTCCCGGAAGATGGAGTGAAAGAGGTGCGGTTATGGAGCAGAACTTGGGACAAGCAGTTTGAAGCTCTGCTTGAGTGGGACGGGAAAGTTAAGAAACAGAAAATTACGGGTCGGGTTGCTTGTGAGTGGGCAGAAATGAAGGAGGGAAGGATTCCTGCTCTTGAAGAAGTCCTTGGCTTCTCGCCTATGTGGAGTGCCGTGACAAAGCTGAACGATGGCTTGGTGGAGGTGTACAAGAAGTTCGAGATGTAGGGAGGGGGGACTTAGGACGGCTCGATCGTTTTCGCTGTCGAGCAGGCGGACAACAAAGGACTATGCGTTGTTCAGCATCGATACCCCCAATCTATGTGTACATTCATGACCTACATAGCAGTGTTTAGTATTCGAAAAGACAGGGAATCGCGGTTCTTACCGGTTTGCCGGACATTCTTGATATAAATGCCGGGGCAACAGCTTGGACATGTTTGCTGGTTTCGATTCCACCTTGGACGGCACTCCTCTACGATCACCACATCGTCAAAGCTTCAACACGGACGCAGCATCCTCCTCCAAGGTAAGCACGCGAGGACTTTTATATCCATTTTTTTTCTGACCGGGATTGTCATCACGTTCATCGTCCGTCTCGCATTTTTTGCCTGTTCTTCGAATCTCATTACGGATATCTCTGGAACACGCCACTGCACGCGGGCCTTGCATCTTCTCTCCTTCCCCATCTGTGCTTCCTGCCCTCATCAGCCCTACGAACTTTTGCAATCTTTTTTTTACCTCATAAAACGACCTAACGCCCACCACCCTCACGAACTACCTTAACCCTCAATCATCTAGCCCGTCCCCCTCTTCGAACCATTCACTCATATTAGACATCTGACGAAATGGAGCGAACCCAAGCCATAAAGTGTAAGTGTTTCGAACCGTTTGCTCGCAAGCTTTGGATCCTCCAAGTTTCCTCCATCTCTACTCTCCTTTGCGCGTTTCTACGGATCCTTTCTCTGCGCATCCTTGAGAGGAGGCTACCAAGGAGACGCTTTCGCAGGGGTGGTTGTCCCGCCTTTGTCGGATCGCGATCTCCCACACACACTCCGGGCACAGCACTCTTCGAATCGTCGACTGACAACATCTTTTGCGTTCCAGGTGTCGTCGTTGGCGATGGTGCCGTCGGAAAGGCAAGTATACATTTCTTCGACTGCAATACAAAGCGAAAAGTCCCTCGGCAACGCAGTCACATTCGAAACCACCTGAAACGCGTGACTGACGATGGTTTAACCCCACGCTATCCCCCTTTATCAGACTTGTTTACTTATCTCTTATACCACTAACGCATTCCCGGTAAGTTTGGTTGCCGTCACGTTTCGTCCGTCGAAAACCTGACACGACACCATTTCTTAATTTGGTAGGGGGAATACATTCCAACTGGTGAGCGCTGCAGACCGTCGTCTTCCTGAAATATCAACCATCCAACACGAATAGAAGCATTGACGACCCTCGGTCCTTTGCAGTTTTCGATAACTATTCGGCCAGTGTTATGGTCGATGGCAAGACCATCTCGCTCGGCTTATGGGACACAGCTGGTCAAGAGGATTACGACCGACTTCGCCCATTGTCTTACCCCCAGACCGACGTTTTCCTCATCTGCTTCTCACTCGTGAGCCCACCCAGCTTTGAGAACGTCCGCACCAAGGTCCGTGCCTTTTGATTCACAGTCCGGAGGTACACGAACGCTGATTAATCATTGAACGGATCTTCTTTGCGCAACAGTGGTGGCCGGAAGTCTCCCATCATGCTCCTTCGACATCCATCGTCCTTGTAGGCACCAAGCTGGACTTGCGTGAGGATCCCAACACCGTTGACAAGCTCAGGGAGAGGTGAGCATCCTTGGATCTTATACTCTTGAATATGCTCACCTAATCCGCGTATCTTAGGCGCATGTCTCCTGTAACATACTCTCAGGGTGTTGCCATGGCCAAAGAAATCGGCGCTGTGAAGTACCTAGAGTGCTCTGCGAGAACCCAAAAGGGCTTGAAGAATGTCTTTGATGAAGCCATCAGGGCAGTCCGTAAGTGATCTGTCCCAATTCGAGTAGGCTTCTGCGTCTAAAGCCTTATTCCCGTCTTCAGTGAACCCCCCTCAGAAGCAGTCCAAGAAGAAGGGCGGCAGTTTCTGCGTCATTGCATAGAGTCGGAACGAGACAGTTGTCATTCTTTCCGAGTGTATTTCACGACCTTTCACGTCCATCGCATTGTCTCTTCACCACGGTCGCGTGTGTCGACATATAACTTTACACGATAGTTGGGCGACGAATATCTGTGTCGTATTTCAGACTTGTACATTGGCTACTTTTCTCATTCCTCTTTTTCTCCTCCCCTGCCCTTGGTTAAAATTCATTTCATTATTCTTTCATCGCATCATTCGCCCTTGCACCGTTCCAAGTTCTGTTTCGATCGGCCGACTGGTGAAGTGCTGACATGTCATTGCAGAGCGGCCCACGGTGGAAGACTCGCATCCCGGTCGTTGTCGAATGAAAAGTCCGTGTTTGCCCGTGCCCCAAAAGTTGAACGCGCCCACGCTATTTCTTGCACTTTCGCTCCCATCCATCTCGTCCACTCTCCCCCACCGCTCTCCCTCCTACTCTTCCCCTAATGTCTGCTCTCGCTCGCACTGTCTTCACCAGACGTAAGTGCATTGTTTTACTCGACAGTGCTTTCCAAAGCCATCTCGTGAACTTTTTGTGCCAATGACCTCACCCTCCAAAATACAGGTTTACACGTCTCGGCCCGCAGAAATGCCCTCTCCAAGTTCTCATTCCCTGCAATGAGCCCAACCATGACTGAGGGTGGCATCGCAAACTGGAAGAAGAAGGAAGGCGAGGCTTTCACCGCTGGCGACGTTATTCTGGAAATCGTATGTTTCAATTTCGACCACCCACCGGAATTTTGACCCATTTTTGACGTCTTTATCTCCGCGGCCTCATATTCGATGCCCTCTCTAAACGTGATGGTCGTCTTAGGAAACCGACAAGGCTACCATGGACGTCGAGGCCCAGGACGACGGTGTCATTGCCAAAATTATCGTCAGTAGACCCTCGAGATGTTGTCCCTCATCACCTCACCATACTAAGTTTCTTTTCACGTTGGAATATATGCTTAGGTCGGAGATGGCTCCAAGGGCGTCAAAGTCGGTACAACTATTGCTGTCATGGCCGAGGAAGGCGACGATCTTTCCGGCGCCGCGGCCTTCGCTGCTGAGCAGTCCTCAGAAGCCGAAAAACCAAAAGAGAGCGAGCCCGCTCAGAAGGATACCCCTCCTACTCCTACATCCCCTGCTTTGACTGCTGGTACGGAAGCACCAAAGTCCACCACTCCCTCCGGGACAAAGGACTCGACCGCGTCCGGAGAGAAAAAGAAGGAGCTCGGCAAGGGAGAGCGTATCTTCGCTACCCCAATCGCGAAGAAGATCGCTCTCGAGCAGGGCATTCCATTGGCAAAGGTCAAGGGAACTGGTCCCGACGGCCGCATCACGCGCGAGGACGTCGAAAAGTACAAGCCTGGCTCGACCGCCGCCGCTGCTCCCGCCTCGAAGGGAGCTGTTGCAGAACCAGAGTACGAGGACATCCCAGTCTCAAATATGCGCAAGGTCATCGGCCAACGCCTCACGCAGTCCAAACAAGAGGTCCCCCACTACTACGTCACCGTCGACGTCGACATGGGACGCGTCAACAAGCTCCGCGAGGTCTTCAACAAGTCCCTGGCTGAGAAGGAAGGCGGTGCTAAGCTTAGCGTTAACGACTTCATCATGAAGGCGGCCGCCCTGGCCATGAAGGACGTCCCAGATGTCAACCAAGCGTGGATGGGAGAGACCATTCGGCAGTAAGTTGAACCTATCTCTCATTGCAATCTCCAAAACTGAGTCCCGCTTTTAGGTTCAAGAAGGTCGACATCTCGATGGCTGTCTCTACACCCACCGGTTTGATCACGCCCATCATCAAGGATGTTGGTGGAAAGGGCCTGACCTCTATTTCCACGGAGGCGAAGACTCTGGCCAAGAAGGCACGTGATGGCAAGCTCCAGCCCCAGGAATACCAGGTAAGCCGTAGCAAGCTATCTTGCCGGACGTTCACTAACAGGATTTTGGTGCTATAGGGCGGTAGCTTCACCATCTCGAACTTGGGCATGTTCGGTGTCTCTCACTTCACCGCCATCATCAACCCGCCACAATCCGCCATCCTCGCCGTCGGTAGTGTTAGCTCTACCCTCGTACCCGCACCACATGAGGAGAAGGGCTGGGAGGTCAAGCACGTTATGAAGGCAACCCTGTCGGCTGACCACCGTGTGGTTGATGGCGCCGTCGCCGCCAGGTGGCTCAACGCTTTCAGGTCGTATATGGAGAACCCACTCACCTTCATGTTGTGATTTGCTTCACCGTGATGTCGCCTTCTTTCATTCGGCTATAGATCTTTTTTCATTTACTTTCAGAGTGCTGCCATCTTTATCTCTTGCCATTTGTGCCCTAATACCACTACATACATCGAGACCGTGGGCTCATGCCTTCTTCTCGGAGGATCCCAAAATCTCCATCAAGACATCGAGCCACATCTCTTGCTGCGGTGTGAGCGTCTTTCCTTTCATGCGTTGCGAGACGGCAACCGCAACGTTCCTCCGGAGACACTTGAGAGCAAGCACCGTCTTCGGTGGGAAGTTGAACTTCAGCTTGCGGTCGATAATCGCGCTGTTAGCGACGAACTGCGTGCAGAAAGGTGAGCAGTTCTGATCCAGGGTAAGGACAGATCAGACCCACTTTGAATTCGATATCTCCGCACAATAATAAGAGTGCGAGGCTATCCATCGGTCCCGTTTCCCAAACATAAAGCTTTGTGGAATGCCTGTAGAGAATGTGAATCAAGGAACCGTTGAGATTGGGAACCAGCACTGACATGAGGGTGAAGAATGCAAGGTATTCTGCCCCAACTGCTTGAGGTCGACCTCGCAGGCGGAAATTGACGGAAGAGGGGTGAAATGCTGCAGTTTGATTATTGGCCAAGGTGCGCATCACACCGCTGTTGGTGTCCACGGATAGAATCTTGGGATAGAGGCCAGCTCCCAGAGCTGAAGATACTACCCGATTATCTTCTCCGTGGACGTTATACTCCACTGGGATGGGCACTAAATGGGTTTTCCAGCGGCTATACCGAGCGCTAGTGGGTCATTAGAAGTTGACCTAAAGTCAGTTTGAGTCGATTTCACATACCGAGAGAGCGAATTCAAGAGATTGCGATCTGCCTGGATGAAACCAGAGTCTGCAAGATACCTGACAATGAAACGGATGTGAGATGCAACATCAATATCAAATAACAAAAATTTGACGAACGCGAGTAGTTGCTGGCGAATTTCTTCGATCTGTCCCATGGTCTAAGTTGTGCGAGTGCTCAGCCGTAGTATTGTCTCCCAGCGCTTCATGGCGAACCGACCTGGAAGCTGACGTAGTTTTCTCGGCAGAATTTCCGGACCAGACTGGTCTTATCTAAAACCTTTCTCCAGGCCGAGAAGGCGTTATGTACAGTTAGGAAGTCTGAGTTGTCTGCAGGGACCGGGTCAGACGGTGAAAACTGCATGTCGGGAATGCCAACCAACCCGAGTTAAACTTTAACTTCGCTTTATCAGCTTCCTCTTCTTGACCGAATGGTGTGACGAAGGGGGATTTTGCACTTAAGGCGGCAGCGATAGTCAGGGCTGGATCCAGGCATTTCATCACGACCGAGGTCAGAATAAATTTGCCAAGGTGGACGTCGATTGGCATCTTGCTCAGAAGGCGACCCATTGGCGTAATCTCTTCGGAGGCCGTCAGCGCTTGGACCTGGCCAGAGAAGATGGTGAGGCGGGGCGTTTCGAAGCCTTCAAGATGGACCTGCCTCAACAAGTGCTTGGACCGCCCTTTGCACATTGATCGACAACGGAGGGTCTAAAGCTTTGCTAAGAACATCTGCTATAGAGTCACCAAGGTTAATATTTAAGATCTTGATCCGGAGCGCCAAATCTGAGAGGCTAAGTCTCATCATTTCGGGATCGGGATGCTCCGCAAACTGTAGCAGGGATTAGGTTTGGCCGGTAAGACGTGTCTTTGGTCACGTACGGAATTGTCATGCCGGTATTTTGTAAACAGGTGGAAACACAGCCCTATAACGAGTATCAGCAATGTCCGTAAGCAGCGGAGGCGTGGCCATACCATCTCGAACACGACCGGCGCGACCCCTCCTCTGAGCGGCGTTGCTCTTAGCGATGAATGTTTCTGTCAGACGACTCATTTGGCGCTTCTCGTCAAACCTATTTCTCTGGGATGAGTGACCTTCAGATACAAACGAATCTGGCACGAACCTATTCTCCCGATGCTTGCCGCTGTCAATAACGCAAGTCACATCAGGTATAGTGATACCAGTTTCTGCGATGTTCGTGGCTGCAACGCAAAGTCAGCAGGGTCAAAGAGGTGTCCTCCGAGTATGTACATACCGATAACTATCTTTCTCATGCCCCGCGGTGGAATCTCGAAGGCAGCAGTTTGGTCCTCACTAGATATCGTTGAATGAAGAGGATAAATTCGGAAGTCATCTTCATCAAACCGGGGATGCTCCACGAGGGCGTCGTGGAGTCTCCGGATCTCGTTGATGCCAGGCATAAAGACTAGGACAGCAGCTGAGTAGCCGGAGTACTCGGGATCGTCGAAACAGATGCGCTCAAGGATGCGGATGATCAGTTCGTAAGGGATGAGACGCTGGTCGAGGACCTCCATGGTAGACTTTGTGACGGCGGAATAACGCTTTTCCAGTTTCAAGCCGGTAGGACCACCGGGAGCCAGATCGTCTTCAACAGCGTTAACCGCGTCTTCATCCCAGTCCATTGTCTTCTTGGACCTTTTGTCTTTGCCCTTGGAGCTTGCTGGAGAATGCTCAGTAAAGCACGGTTGAATCCCTCTCAATGACACTTACGCAGGGCATAAGGTGATCCTTCCTGGACAGTCCATTTGGTGTATTCCACGGCGTCCTCCAAGAACCGGACAGATACGGGAAACGTTCTACCAGGCACCTGCAACGTGGGGCATCCGCCAAAATAGGTCGATATCTTAGCGGCATCCAGTGTCGCCGACATCAGAACGATCCTTTCATCAGCCGCGTTAGCTAGGTTATCGGGCAGAGGAAATACTTTCATACTTCAAGTCGCTTCTCTGCTCAAGAAGTGATTTCAAGACTATGAGCAAGAAGTCCGAGTCGATCGACCTTTCATGGACCTGCGGCGTGCAAGATCAGTCAACTGACATGGCTGAATGGCTGCACGCTCACCTCATCGACGACGATGTGAGTAATGTCGTCCACAGAAGCCCCTGAGCCACCCTGACCACTAGATTCAAACATACGCAGTGCGATACCATTGGTGCAGAACGTAAGTCTGGTTGACTGCGAAGTATGGCTTTCGAGACGAATAGCATAGCCAACCAAAGAAGAGGACGTGCCAACTGCCTGAGGTGCTTCGCCCAGTTCCTGAGAGACGCGTTGAGCGAGAGTGATCGCAGAGATTCTCCGCGGTTCAGTGACGAGAATCTTGCACGGAATGCCCTTCGAGAGCTGATCCTCGAGGATAAACGAGGGCAATTGTGTACTCTTCCCACTGAGGTGAATGAAACCCGTGAATATCAGTCAAGAGCTGGCATAAATGTTGCTTGGCTTACCAGCCTGTTTCGCCACTAAGGACTATAACTTGAGACATCTCCAAAGCTTCGATGATTTGCTGTCGATATGCAGCGATTGGTAGAGTGTTTCTCTTGACCTATTTCGCTTTGTCAGGATGAGCATCGTGCTGGCAGTGGGAATACTCACCAGCATCTCTTGGTAGGCTGGAGTTGCGACTCGAGATTGAAATGTCTGCTTAAGCTGTTCGGGCGATATGGAAGGTCCAGCCCGGTGTCGGTTCGCAGTCGTCACGACGTCTTTATTGGCCTCGGCACCCTCTTCCCCTTTGATATTCTCCGGTCGTGTTTCCACTTTCGATTCCAGGATGCCATACAGTTTGGACCACATCTCGAGGTTCTTTGCGGCATCGTCTTCCTTTCTCTTGTTCTCCAGCTCGGTCCACAGCTCAACAAACACTGGTGGTAGCGTGCGGAAGTAGGTTGGGGAGTTGACATTGCCAACGAATCCAGATTGAGGGGGGAATGTTATGGAATGGAGGGCGATCAAAGCGATATATTGCTCCGCTTGATGCATGTCGGGACAGCTGATGTCTACCATGTCGAAGTTTTCCATGCGACTGCCAGAAAACCGGATCCTGACACTTGCGCGTGCAGCTCGATCGCTCGACAAGGGAGAGTATGTCAGCGACGCGGCTCGGTCGACTTTGCGAACAACTTCTTGTAGTAGCTTCTTGGGTGTTTGACCGCCCCACTGCTTGGGCATTGACATATCGCGCATTGGTATGACTGTTACGGAGGGCCCTGTTGCTACGCCGCCAGCATCGTTCGTCTTGACAGAGCTCTCGGGCTCCATCAAATTCCCCAGCATCGGTTCATCATCGCTGGTTGAAGGAGATGAAGCGGTCGCCGGATCAGGGCGGGATGTCTTCTGTTTGACCGGGGCTGAGCCCTTGGTTGAAGGGGTTGGTCTTCCCATGTTACGAAGCCTCGTGAGTAAAGCAGCCTCCTGCATTTCTTTCTCCCGAAGTTTAAACTCCTTGTCCGCGACAATTTGTTTGAAGAAGTAGTGCCCCTGAAGTTCGTCCAAGCGCTTCTTCAGATTGGCGGCACGCGAGCCGTCGGGATCTCGTCTTTCTGGTAGCACTTTCAGGCGCATCTTCAACCGGGCAAACGCGACATTCGGATCTTCATCCGAGTCCGTCTCCGACTCTGTTTCGCTGCTCGATTCGGATGACGCGGTTTCGGGGTCGGGCGTTGCCTGCGATGGAGCTGGTACTGCTTGTTGCGGAGGAGTGGGGACTGGGCTTGCTTTCGCCTTCGGTCTTTTCCCTGCAGATTTTGCGGACGATACGGGCGTCGGTTTAAGAACTGGAGTCGCAGGAATTGATTGAGGGGCCGAGGGTGCTGAAGATGCAGCCGAAGCTTCTGAAGACTTGGATGGTCCTGCGCTCGAAGTGTCTCCTGAACGAAATGGTCAGAAATTGGACGGACTCCTGTGATAGACCCCAGGCTTACTTTTGGGGTTCAGAAGTTCTTCCTCACTACAATTCAGATACAGCTGTAATTAGAGAATGTGGTTAGAGCTCGCATTTCCTCTTCTTTGGCGAGATTCTCACCCAATCCAAGGCATCTTCGAGTTCGACAGTCGGGATAGCCTTCAGGCATTCGAATACTCGTTCCTCCGAGAATCCTAGTCGGCGTAGGACGCCAAAGGCAAGTCCAAGTTTCCCCAAGTACTTATCATCTAGTTTTTCCGGCCGCTTTGAACGTGGTGCAGAACCTGTGAACATTGGAATGTCACAATCGCACTGCGTAATGGCGAAAAGAGCTTCGCCACTCACATTCTCCGCCTTCCCCGCCTTCTTCTAGAAGAGTAAGGATACGCGAGCGAACTGCATTGTCCAAATCTATTCGTGTATAACTGGCAGCTTGGCTTCGTTCAGTATTAAAGTTCTAGGTCAAGAAAGAATATGGTCATTGAGCTTGATATAGTAAGTCCTCGAAGCGAGGAACCGAACCCACTCTAAGTATGAGAGAAACATCTTTATCCATCTTCTCTTGGAGTTTAATAGCCAACTCCTGGATCCGCAACCGTCTCGGATCGACAACCTCGGGAGACTTCGCAGGCTCCGTTCGCCCAGCTTGAGTCGACGCGTCCTTAGACTCCGCAGGCGGAGATATGGCAGCCGAATTGCTAGCAGAGGGTTGATCTTCTTCTTTCGGAGGCGGTTCAGGCTTCTTCGCCTGCACAACTGTCTGGTACGGTCGCAAAGACTTGTACTTTTTCTTCGCCATCTCCAACGGGAGTCACGTCCTCTGGGGAAACGAGGTTGCTGCCTTGTAGTCTTGTCCTGCCTCTAGTCTTCGCCGCTTTCCTATAGCCCCAAATGGCCGTCAATTGTTTGATAGATGACTGGGTTGCGCGTTGCTTGAAGCGTCTCTGGGACGAAAGCGTGGTTGCCTCAGAGTAGAAGACGTATTTCGGTTAATCACGGCTCAGAATAGGATTGATGGCACAGATTAGAAGACTGATAATGCGTTTCTGTCGTCGTAATAGATCGGGCATAGGATCACGGTCGGCAGTGGAAGGACACCGAATTTGCGGGTTCGCCCAAACTCAAATCCCAAGTTCCCCATATTGGACGCCGTCGGAAGTCGCCGTCGTCTCCCCGCCCCCCCGCCCCCCTGCGCCTCCCACTCCCACAAACCCCAAGCAAAAGGTGGGGGATGAGGACCAAGAAAATAGTTTACATGCATGCAAGTGACAAAGCGGGTTTTACAGAATTACAGACAGTGATTGCGTCCCATGGGCACAGACACGACGCTCGCCTAAACCCCATTTCAATCCTTCTCATCTTCGGTAGCCTCTTCCTTCTTTTTCTTTTTCTCCTTCTTTTCTTTCTTCTCTTTCTCTGGGGAACTCTCGCCTGCCGTAGCTGCAGCGGCAGCTTCTGCAGCCTTCTTCTCTTTCTTAAGGCGTTTGCGCTCCTTGCGCTGCTCCTCGGTTTCCTCCACCTCCATCTGGAAGAGTTCAAACAAACGCTCATGAGTTATTCGATCGAAGTTGATCGGATAAAACACGCTGAACATACCGCATCTCCTCCATCCGACTTGCGCTTACGCTTCTTTTCTGGCACGACCTGAATGGCCTCTTCCACTTCCTGGGCTTCGATCGCTGACGGAGGCTCCGAGTCTGCCGTAGAAGTAACGGTGGGTGGCTGTGTCTGATTGAGTAATATAGTCCACTCAGCAACTGTCGCGCAAGAGAACAATACCCATACCGAAAGTGGACGTACCGAAATGAGCGGTCTCGCCTGACCATTATCCCCGGTGACCGAAAAGTCGACGTAGCTGTCAGTCCACTCCTTAGGCGTAACTCCACTGATGTTCTTTCCATGCTTGTCGAGCTTCCCTTCTTTAACCATCTTCTTTTTGGCCAATGCTTGAGGACCAAGGCCCCACCGACGCGGATAAGTGTCCCGTTCCATGATGCAGCGCTTCACTTTCGCCACCACACCGTGACTGCAGGAAGCCAGATCTGCGGCAGACATCTGGGCGATGGCCAAGGCAATGGCTTCACCTTTGGTGGTCATGAGGACGACCTCTTCGTGCATTTCGATACCCTCCTCTGGAACAGGGAGTGGGATTGAGCAACTGGCAGCCAACAAAGAGAAAATTTGAAGTAGAGCCTACTCACCGTACCGCAATAAACCAGGAATCATGAATTTGGCACCGTAGCAAATAGCATTGACCGATGTATCCTTGACTACGATTCGCTTGTAACCAGTCATAAGACATTCGAGCGGCCGAATGACGCGTCTCAAGTACGATTCTAGGAGATGCTAGGTTCAGCGATCATGTCGTCGGGACGTAACGAACGACCCGTCTCCTACCATCTCGAGTGTTGTCATACAACCATTGAGCATCCAAGACATCGTGCATCGTCACAATATCATCGTTCTCCGTCATCGCACCACTCCTTACTCTTCTCAACTCCTGCATGTGTCCGCCGACTCCGACGAGCAAGCCCAAATGCACGCAGAGCGTTCGAATGTACGTGCCAGCTTCGCAGCTGACCCAAAACACGGCCAAGTTGCGCTCATTGTCGAATTCGAGAAGCTTTGATTCGTAAATGGTCCGAATGCGGAGTTGCCGCTTGACTGCTGAGATGAGTGGGGGTCTTTGGAAGAGTGCACCGGTTAGAGTCTCGATTGCGCGAGGAAGTGCTTTTGGATCTTCAAGGGGAGCGTGAAGGCGGAGGACGCCGACGTACTCCTTACCTGTAAGTTCAATGCCCGCCTTGTTAACAAGAGGAGATGTTCAACAAGGAGTGAAACGCGTACCGGCGGCCTGTTGGCTTTTAACGAGTCTCGTCGCCCGGTCTACGCAGACAATGAGACAACCCGTGACTTTAGGGTCAAGCGTTCCGCTGTGACCAGTCTTTTCAACTCTGAGAATCCTTCTTATCCAAGCTACAACCTCATGTGACGAAGGGTTCGATGGCTTGTCGAGGTTGATGACACCAGACCTGGAAGAGCCAAGCGGGTCAGAAAGCAACTATCGTCACTACAAGACAGCTTGCTCACTTAATGTAAGTCTTTAAATCCCTCTTCAGTGGACTGCATCCCTGGGGTATAGGGGTATAATGACCCGTCCGTGCGATGAGCTTGTCGTAGTTTCTGAGGAGGATAGGCCATTGCGAGGTATCGAGTTTCGGTGCCGCATCGGCTGGAGCAATGGTGTAATCTCCCCTTCTCTGGGCTTCCGCAACATCTATCTTGACAGCTTGTGCTGGTGCCATTGCGGGTGCAACTTGAGAGACAAGAGCAAGAGAGATTTGTTGCGACCGGCGCCTCTCTGGGGTCAAGATTGGAAGTTTTATGTACGGAGCTAAGACGGTCAACGCGCGGGGATAACCCTTAGTGTCGCACGCGCGGAGTTAATCAACGAATTTCTGCGTCTATACCACTCTAGCTCACCGACACCGACACCCCCGCCACCGTTCATCATGGTAAGGGAATTTTCGGAAGTACTGGAGGGAAATTGCTAATTCGGTTTGATAGCCTGCTGCCGCACAGAAGAAGAAGGTCACCCCTTCAAGCAAACCTCTAAAGAAGATTGTCATTGACTACTCCAAGCCGGCAAACGATGGTGTTTTCGATGGCGCTGCATTCGAGAAATTCTTGCACGATCGATTCAAGGTTGACGGGCGACCAGGACAGCTTGGTGATTCAGTGAAGATTGTCAAAGGCGGTAGGTGGCATGACCATCCCCGAATTTCAATCGGGACTGACCCCAACACGATGCCGTTGCTGCACCGCCAGGCAACACGATCATCGTGACCTTCTACGTGCCAATAGCAAAGACCTACCTCAAGTACCTGACGAAGAAGTACTTGAAGAAGAACGAGCTGCGAGACTGGATCCGGTGCGTGTCGCCTGTCGCATTTTGCCGAAGCTAGTCAGGGCCCAAGGCGCTCATCAATATTATGGCCTTTTTTTCTTGCAGCGTGGTGGCCCCGTCAAAAGACAAGTACGAACTCCGGTTCTACAACGTCGAGAAGTATGTTGACCTTGCTACTTCTCCGGCGTCCGCGCAAGCTCATGGCGCATTTGCACACCTGACAGGGAAGACGACGAAGAGGATTAGACTTGTTGATTATCTGTTGCTGCCCTTCGATGACTATGTATCGTGTACCTCCATACTATCTCCATCCACGAACCGTGCACACATGTTCTGCGATATGACCTCTTGGGAGCTGTCCGCACCCAGCCTCACGTGTACCCAAGGTAACGTTGACGGGGTGGCAAATAATTTGCTCCCGGTCAGCTCGCCAGATTCCTCACCCCGATCCATTTGCCCACCCACATCCGCTATAAAAATCCGTAGCCGACTTTCTCTCCCCCGTCCAGCATCAACTTCCTCCTCACCTCCCCTCCTCTGTCTTTCATGTCCTCTGCCACTCAAAAAAAGTCTGCCTGGGTAGTGCTGATCACGAACCCGTCATATTTGCCCGGACTGTTTGTTCTCCACCATTCCCTCCGGTCTGTCGGCACTCGCTACCCGCTGGTCGTAATCGCAACTCCCCAGCTCAGCGCTGCTGCTCGTGCCACCATTACTCGCCGAGGGATCCCGATCCGCGACGTGCAGCCGTTGAGACCAAGGCCTGGTGCCCATCAGCTAGCGGAACATGACAAGCGGTTCGAGGATACCTGGACTAAGCTAAGGTAGGCGAGGCGGGACTTGCCGGTTCCTGTTTCCCCGATCGTCGCTGATGCTGATGTCTCCGTCCCCCGCCCTGTCGTTGACAACGCCCCCGCTTGCCTGCTGATTCGTTTATGCCGGTGATGCCCGGCTACCCAACGACGACAGGTCGTTTGAATTGGTGGAATTTGATGTGAGAGTCTTCCGCCCCCCCCCCGGTTCCGCAATCTCCGCCCTAACTCAATCTTGGTTCCTGCCACCCATGACTATCTCCGGAAATTTCTGCTTGATTCGGGCGCGTGCAGCGTGTCGTGATGATAGACGCAGATATGCTCGTCCGAAGAAACATGGATGAACTCATGGAACTCCCACTGCCGAGGGATTCCATCGCCGCATCTCACGTATGTGCGTGTAACCCCCGAAAGTTAGCTCATTATCCCAAGGACTGGTGAGCCACAGTCGTCCTTTCTTGCCATAACCGGGCATCCACGAAGGTTAATACGCGTCTCTCCTCCTTCCGGACCACAGGATACCTGAGAACTGTGCTTTCACGCCCCTCGTCGCGCCGGATTGCCTCTCAAACCCACCACGGATCACCAGAAACTCTCCGCGTCCATACAATCTCCTGAACTCGGGGCTCGTCGTTCTTACTCCATCAATCAAGGCATACAACGTTCTCGAGGATTGGGTCCACAATTCTCCGTTGATCCCCACTTTTGGCTTCCCAGATCAAGACCTTCTTTCAGCCGTCTACGCAGGGCGATGGAAACCTCTGCCGTACATCTACAACGCTCTGAAGCCGCTCCGAACCACCCATCCCAAAATGTGGCGCGACGAAGACGTAAAAGTCGTTCATTACATCATGGACAAGCCATGGCAAGCACGGATTGGCCCCGGAGGCAAGGGAGAAAAGAGCGATTTTCTCGCTACCCACGCTTGGTGGTGGGATCAATATGCACTGCTAGAAAAGGAACTTAATTCAGACGGCCCCAGCGGAGACCTCAAGACGTGGGCAGCCGTCGACAGATACGTCTCGAAAGACTGATCGGACTTTATTCGCTTCTTTATCATTCTTCACGATGCACCTTTTTACCCATTGTTGTTCTTTGTATTCGTTTTCAGCAACTCACGTCATATTTAGAGCCGTATAATCCCAATATCACCGAAATGATTCCCCCCTTTGGCAATCCTGATGCGCGTACATGAGATGGATTTCAAATTCGCAAGGTAGACACAGCATCACTCTCACATCGTCCACATCGTCTGAGAAGAGGGAGTTACACATCAAGCCCTTCAACGGGATCCGAGAAACTATCGCCCCCCGCGTGGAGAGTCCCATCCAACTTTCCTCAGATCCAATTGCCTCCCTGGCCTTCGGCGCTCTCCTGCGGGTGTAAGGCCCAACAGGCCGCCTCTCTCACGAGGAGAGTCCACAGGAGGCCCATACCCAGCACCTTCCTTCGTCCGACTAAGCAGTCTCCTAGCAGCGGGAGTCAAGATATCCACCCTTCGAGGAGTGGACGCGGTCAAGTTTCCTCTCTTGTCAATCCCACCACCAGGCGTCCGCGGTGTAGCACCTCCTAACAAATTAGCTTTCTTCGTCAAAGACCGCCCAGCTTCATTTCCGAGGCGTCGGCCCAGCATATCTCGCGAGTTTGGAGGCTTGATGACGAACGGAGACGGTGTCGCCGCTTCCTCTAATGGATCATCGGAGCCGGAAATAACACGAGGCGTGGCGAGGAGAGTGCCGAGCGTCATTAACTCCTTCATGCCTTGCGCCCCCAATTGCGAAGGCGAAGGTGATGGGATGGCGTCGACGAAGCCGAAACCACGAACTTTAGGCGAGTCGGTGCTGGGAACATCTACGCGAAATCACCGGTAGGTTTTTTTGAGCAGTTGTCGTAAGCTATCGATCGATCGACGCCAGAACAAAGAAGATGGTGGTTGAACTCACACGATAGACCTGAGATGGCAGCTGCAATACGACTTCGAGTCGGACTTGGAGGTACAGAAGATCCGGCCACTGAGCCTTCAGCTCCTTCAGACTGTTCGGGAAGACGGGTGTTGGCATGGACAATGGTGGGTGTTTCCGCACGGGAGCCTTCTGCAAGCAATTCTGACGAGCTCGTTTGGTATGGCGATACATCCGCGTCTGGAGGGAACATCAGAGCGTTCCTGGTCTAGGTGCCCAAGTCTCAGCGAATTTGTCGCAGCCTCAAGTTTGGCTGCAAGCTCACCTTGAACCTCCAGCCAGGCACTCCCGCTGATCTCTTGTCCTTCAGTGGGGCCATAACATCAACGGGGTCTTCACTGTCAATATTCTTGTCCTTTTCTCTCAGGATGAGTTGGCCGTCTCCTGTTTCTACGCTCGAGCTCCCGTGCTCTGCAACGACAGCATCCTGCATTCCTTCATCCTCCGAGCCATCGCTACCGGCCTCCGCGGCTTTAGCTTTGCCTTTGCCTTTTTTGTCTTCTGGCTCCCCGTTTTTTGTAATGGTCTTGACCTCGTGACCACTCGTGATGAGCTTCCTCGCCGCTGCCGCGCTGTCGTTTATTTTGAATGCTTCAATCATCATCATCTGCCTGGCCTCAATTTCCTTCGCCCTACGCACACCAGCCCGGTCCTCTGCGTTCCACGCCCATGCATGTGTCTCCTTCCGTTTCCTGTTTTCGTCGTCCAGGATTTCGGTGAAGGACGCGTTGTCCTCGGAGGTGTAACGAGCTTGAAACTGGTCCAAGGAAAGGTTCTCGTTGTATCTAGGTTTTTTGGATGGTGGTTGGTCTGTGTCATCGCGCGCGGAGAAGGTGAGAGGTGTGTCAGACGGGAAGTTGACGTAGGGGGTTCGATTGTCTCCTCGGTATCGGGGTGTGGGAGTTGCAGCAGTGGCCAGCTCTGTCAATCTCCGAGCTGACTTTCGGATCAGGAGAGGGTCCTCGGACTCTAGTGCTGACAGGTAGTTGTTGGTGGCATCGAGTTGTGCGAGCGAAGGGAAGAAATCTCGGGCAATGATGTTGCTGAGTGCTTCTGTATATTCGTCTTCCTCGAGAACAACCTGTCTGCTTAAGGATACTTGTGGCTTTGAGGGTACTGTGAGTGCTCCAGATGTCGACGAGGATGGGGTCCGATCCATTTCTTTTGGCCCGGTGGTTGAATAAGGCTAAGCGCCACGTGCGAAACGAGGACGGAGATACGGAGTTTAGCTAACACTTGCTCACGATACCAGTCCATCATCAAATTTACCCTCACCAATCTAAACGCCTAATTCACAATGGTGAGGAGCTTTGGCTGAATACAGTGCTGAGACGGATCTAACAAGATTCTTTAGGACGCTGCTGCTGCCGGAAAAGTCCCAGCCAAACTCGCAAAAGTTAGCAAGGTCGGTGCAGCGAACCTCGCCTCTCCAAGATTAGCAAAGGCTGACAATGGTGCATAGGTCCTCGGCAGGACTGGCTCTCGTGGAGGTGTCACGCAAGTTCGTGTTGACTTCATGGACGACTCCAACCGATCAATCATCCGAAACGTCAAGGGGCCAGTAAGAGAGGCAGACATCCTTGCACTCCTCGAATCTGAACGTGAAGCTCGGTAAGTATATACACGACACAGTGACTATTTGAGCGCTAACCCAGGGCTCGATTACTAGTCGTCTGAGATAGGCATTCGCACTCTTTTCGGGTCTTTTCGTTTCACACTATCGCATCCATACCTTGTATTCATAAGTCGGTTATGAAGATGTCGTATCTGCACGCAAAACTGCGATCTACCGAGACGTTTCCATTGCTATAAGCGACCTGCAGCATCATACATCGAGGATGCCAAGGCGCTGGAAGGGGGAATGTTCGCGCAACTTTAGAGATCCGGAGGCTTGGCGCATTTTCGCTTTTCTATCTGCCCTGTCTTAGGACAGCGCATTTCCAACCAAGAAACGGGCTCCATAGTTGCTCCTATCACGATTAACAGGCGGTCAGCTTGGCAAAGTCATCTCTCCAGGACGATAATCTGGAGAATACTGACCTGCTTCTGAAGTGGCGAAGACGACTCCAAGGTCATTACGAGCAGTAGTAACAAAGTAGCTTTTCGCATCACCGAGTGATATCTAGTATCAGATGCGAAGTTGGGCTGTGAGATTGTTGCCAAGTCGATGAAAGAAAAGAAAAACATACCACAACGCCCCGAACCACATCTCCTCCTCGGAAACAATCTGCTATCTTTACTTTATCCTTTTCTGTTGCCCGTACATCTTGAGATCGTATGACTCCTGAAAACTCTTCCCCTGGCGGTAAAGGAATACCATCGACCACCGTGATGGACAACAGTGCTTGCTGGGGAGACAACCGGGTGATCGTCCCAAGCACTACTGAAGCCGGAGCTGGGGGATGTGGCCTGGTCTGCTCTATGGATATGACCTATATGCCCGGAGTCGAAGGTTTCCCCAAAGAGCTGCCTCTGAGTGAATCGGCAAGCAAAAACGTTACGGGAGACGACATACTCCGGCTTGACTCTGAAGAGTGCCCACTAAACTTGCCCTCGGCTTTCCATCCCTGATGTATGTCCCGTTTCCCAAACGTAGCGCCGGGCCTTTGGGCAGAACAATAGGTTGACCGGGGAGGAGAATAGACGACATGGCCAGAGTCAAATCGCGCGGGAACTTTTGCGCCACAAGCCCCTAGAAGCCCCGTCGAAACGTATATCGCACTAGCGAGCCTTGGCTCCACCCGTTACCAGACTTATGAACTAATTTTATAAGTATGCGTTTTACATAGTATGCTAGTACAGGAGTTGGATTTCTTCGGCCACGTCTCCAAATCTCTCGCTTTCCATGCGTGCTCGATTCTTGAACAAGCACATGCTCGAGACACCATGATAATGAAAAGGAGCACCACGTACCTGTATATACTTTCCTGGCCCGGGTGATTTGCAGGGTGGACTGCGATTGCTAAAGCCGCATCTTCCGGAATGATCGAACGCGACTGTTGAGCCCCGACTTGGATTCAAGCAGCCCCTTTGCTCTGTAGAAGTGGTACACCACTTTTCCTCTCCATATGGGGTATCTGTATCGAGCATAGAGACCTTTCCTCGACACCAGAAAGCAAAAGCTGGACCGGACATTTTCATTCTTCGAGCCCCTCGTATGCTAAGAGTTTCGAGGACCTTGGGCCCTTTAACTTCAAGCATCTTAGAGCCGTTAATACTTCCAATTGATGTACCGGAACCGGCTGGTTCGGGGCCAGAAGATTGATCAGGAAAAACCTTCACACCAGGGTAACCAAGAAGGGCTTGGATTAAATTTGATTCGTCGTACCGAAACCGTGCCTCCGAACAAGCGAGTCTCTGAAGATACGTATGGGACGCTTGTCTGGAATAATAAAGAAGAATCACAAGAGCTTCGGCTCCTCACCCCAGGGTTGGGAGCGAATTCGACAGATGAAAGCTGGAACAGCAGGCAGAGATCTCTGAAAACCGAAACAGAGGTAGATAACATGTATTGGAGGAAAAGGACGACGGCAGCTTTGGGGACAACATGAGAGATAAGTTATGGTCATCAGCCCAAAGCTGGGTTCTTTTGAAACTGGTCCCAATTTGGCGGAGCCACGGGTAAAGATTGGCAAGACGCCAAACGGGGTATAAGGTACGGGGCCAGACTAGGAGGCCGAGGCAACGCCGTTCGGTACTGTTCCGTTCTCTGGCTTGGTTGGAAGATCGTGAGTTCCATTGGGGATACCATTCGTTGTTGGCACAACATCTTCTTGCTTCGTCTCAACCTCCATTTTGGGACCCTCTGTACCATTCTCAGTTGCTTCAGGAGCGTCCAAGTCGGCTTCTTCTTCGTCTTGACCGTCGGGCGTCTCAACAACGTAATACCAGAACTGGAAAGGCCATATTCAGCCACCGAAGATACTCAGTGGGAACTTCACCTACCTTGCTCTTCTTCTTTCCTGCCACAGTTTCCATCACCCTCCCTTTCGTGGTCTGTGCAGATGTAGTGGACGCAGCGCCATTTAGGGAGATAGCCGCAATGGCAGCTGATGCCTGAGCAGGCCCAGACGCGCTGGTCTCGGCGTTTGAGGATCCTACGCTGGACATCCTGGACCGTTTGGCCGGTCGGGCGTCTGAATCCTCATCATTATCGGCCCGGGAAGAGGCAATTGTTTGACGACGAGAACTGCGGCGCTCCCCGCGCGAGGTGGGCTCGTCTTCTGCATAAGATCGTTTCTGGGTTGCTCGGCCACTACGACGGGGGGCGACATCCGAAGCGGCGCTAGGTCGAGGCTTCGGTTCCGGCTTTGGTTTGCCTTTCTTTTTGCCATTGACCTTGGGCGCTGGCTCCTCGTCGTCGTCATCGAGTTGATATTCTTCCTCCTCGTCCTGGACAGGGTTGGCTATCTCAGGAAGCACAGGCTCGGGCTCATCCTTGTATTCATCGTCGTCCAGCTCATCCACTTCTTCACCATCATCGTAAACGACGCCATCTTCCGGCGGCTACGTTAAAGGAGTCAGAGATCCATCGTGGGGGACTAGACGCAAACCTTACTGGTCGATAGACGTATTCAGGCTTGGTTGCTTTGGTCCGAGTCCTGCTTTCGCGAGCACCGCTCTGGGCTTCCTGAATCTCTTTGGCCCGCTGCTTGGCCTGCTCTTCAAGCGCTTTCTCCCGAGCTGCTCGGAACTTTTGTTCAAGGACCTCGAGACGCTGTAATCCGGCTGTGAGTGTGCTATCTATGGGAGGATAACTCGACCAACCTTTAATTCTGCGTCTATCAGGGGGAGTTGCTCCTCTAGCTTTTTAACAAGTTCATCGTGACCGGCTTCAAGCTTGGCCCGCCTCTTTCCCTGTCGGACGGGTGGTGCTCTGAGAGCCAAGGTCAGGAAGTGCGTCCCAAACTTTCGACAAGTCACTCACGTGTCCTTAAGTGCTTGTATAACAGCAACGTACTCTTCTCGAGTGGTGGAAATAGCGTGAAAAGGGCAGGATGCCTTCCAAGGATTTCCAGATATGTATATCCGGGGGGAGTCTAGCGGACGAAGAGTAAATGGTCGAAAACTCCCGTTTAAGCGATCCAAGCATATAAAGAGGCAATGCGCGGAGAAGGACGGGCCAAAGGGGACAGTAGGGGTTTGACGGAACGTTGCCAGCGGAATTTCCCGCGGGGCACAGAGGCGGTTACACGTGTGCCGAACAGGATTGGAGACAGCGAATCCAAGTCACCAACGCGATCAACAAGCCCGGAGTAGGTTAAATGCACGGCGGAAGGAGCAAGAAGAGGAACCCGGCGTTGGGAAAGCAAGGACAAACGAAACGAGCACCGGCAAAGTTCTCATCGCGGAGAATCCGCGCCACAGCGCCTTTTTGGCGCTACGCCGTAGCGGGCAGAAAGAAATGGTCCCCGACTTCAAATCTGTGGTACTTACCATCCACAAGCCAGTACCGTCTTCTGGCAGCGTCCTGGCCGAGAGGTTTGAACTCCAATTTATCTCTGGTGTGTTCAGGATCAGGCGGAACAAGCGTTGGACGAGGTTGATCATCAGAGCGCTTCCTGTGACCCCCTCTAACGACGCCATGGGCACGATCGAGCCAGTTTCGGGTCGTCGGGTTATGGGAGAGCTGCCACTCCACCAATTGACGAAGAATCAGGAGCTAATTGACACGTTTCCCATACCAAGATTGCATTAAATTAGTTAGAACTTTTCGCAGAAATATAACGTGGTTCTGTTACCTTTACACCCCAAGTCATGGTGTAGAAATCCATGTCGTTCTTGAAGGGATTAATATTCTTATTGTGAACGTTCGACCACCACACAGAACGCTCATTTGTGGAGCAGAACTCTTGAATTAACGCGTAAAGTGTACCGGAAATGCTTTTGACACTGTTGATGTTTGGAAGAAACGTCAGCCAGCAAACCAAATTACGCGTTTCGGCGTAGGGCGGCGCACTTAGTAGCCGCTTTTGGTGAAAGGTTCTCGATAAACTGTGCTAGTATAGCGTGGAGTACCGGGGAGTAGTCGTCTTGCATAATGGCTTGTTCAAAACTGAAGCGGAAGGCTAAGGTCACGACGCAGCTCCACGATTGGGCCGAATGGCATTCGGGCTCACTCGGTAATGGTTTCGAGTCCTTCGACTGTTCCTTTCAGTGATTGGAACTTTAGTATAAAAGCCCATATAAAGACTGTCTCCCAGCGATCGGCTGGGGACGACGGTTCGGTCGCCTTTATCTCCAGCAGTGCATTGGCAGTTTGGGCCCCATTGGTGGATGCATGAACGCCGTTAGTTGCAGTTGCCATAGAGCTCCGCCAGTATCAGCTGTGTGAGTCCGAAGTTTGGTGGGAGCAGAAGGCTGAGGTTATCGCAGGCCGGGTGGGTGGTGGAAGTGTGGTTGACAATTCGCGGTTGGGCAGGCTGCAGTCCAGAATGCAAGACAAACATGCAAGCCTATTCGATTGTCAACGATCCCCAGCAATACCCCACCATGGACAGTGACTCATTATTCTACCTTCAGAACCAGTTCTATCTAGGTAACATCCTCAACAATGATAACGTCCTCCATTCCGATCGTAATACTGACTAGTGGTTCTGCAGGGAACTACAAATACTTGTGCGACAATCCCCTACCTTCAAAGTCCGACCCGTCGTACCTCGCTACCGTCTGCTATACTGCGAGGTCTCACATCGCTCTCAAAAACTATTCGGCTGCACTCTCTCTACTGGGGTCGGACACGTCTCCCCCGAGTCGTGCCCTGACGTCCCTAGCCAAGTACCTGTCTGCGACTGGGGATGACAAGGACACGTATCTCGAAGAACTGCGAGATCTCTCCATTGAAGTGGAAGATGGCTTTGAAGGCGACTCCGAAGATGGAGCTGGAGCTGGTGTCGTGAAGGTTGTTGCTGCCACCGCGTTTTTCGCTGAGGGCGAGGTCGAGGAAGCGTTGACCACCCTGGGGGCCGGTTGCAAATCTAGAGATATAGAGTGGTAAGAGCCTTCACAATGTAATGACCGCCTTTCCGCTAATTATCTGATACTACAGCGTTGCTCTCATTGTCCACATCTATCTTTCTATTGCGCGGCCCGACCTCGCCAAGAAGGAATACGAGGCAGCGAAAAAGTGGGCAGACGACTCGCTCCTGATCCAAATGGTTGAGGCAGCAATTGGTCTGGCGGTAGTGAGTAATTTCCTCTCTCTCGAACGCCTATTGAAGCTCATGGCCCTTGCCGACAACCCAATAGGGCTCGCGAACGCTACAAACGGCCCAATATATCTATGCCGAACAAGTTTCAGCGCCTGGCTCTTCTACAAACCCCGCTATCTTAACGGCCAAAGGCATCTCTCACATTCTCCTTGGGGCGTACTCGGACGCGGAGAACGCACTTAATGAGGCTCTGACCATTGACTCCAAATACGCCGAGGCCCTCGCAGCGAAAGTAACCTTAGCAGAATTGAAAGGAAAGAAAGGCGAAGTGGATGAGGCCATTAGGTACGTTTCAACGTATTCATTGTGCTTATACGAAGCCTCTCTGACGGTCCTGTCCCATAAGCCGATTGCAAAGCTCTCACCCCGACTACATTTTGGTGCAAGACCTTACCGAAAAGGAGTCCGCCTTCGACGCCGCTGCCTCCCAGTTCGCTCTATCTTCCGAAGCATAGCTATTTCTTTTTTTTTCGTGGGGACCGTCAAAAGTTATTCAATGCACAACTACAGTCTGAGTCGAACCGTTTTGAAGTTGCACGGGTAGTCCTGCTTGCCTATTCGCTCTTTGCACCAACATCTAACAAACTAGGGTCCTAACGCTCTTCCCGCCCAGATACTAGAACATATGTACTTGCCACACCTTCGCTTTCCTCCCTTTACGAGTGATTTGAAAGATGTTGAGCGACTTGTGTTCGGCCGAAGCGGCCTCTAAGTGTGGCATTGCCCGGCTCTTCGTGGTGTTCGTGAGGCTCGCCATCTCCTTTAACGCTCCGCATTGGTTGCAGTCACTCTATCTGCCCCAGTAACCAGTCCAGCTCGTGGACAACTCTATGTAGCCAGCACCCCTGAATTTCATCGGGGAAATGCGAACGATCGAGCTGGCAGTACGCCGTGCACCTGTCTGACGTATTTTGCCGAAGGGTCACGGTTGCCGAAAGGGCCGCCGAAACGAGGTCCTCAAGAGAGTAAGACGCTGGCTTGTTAACACTGCGAGTTCTCCTGAGAGTCGGTGTCGTAACAAAGCATATTCAAGTCGTGGCTGTCAATTAGACATCGGGCTTTCTCCGCTTATCGTTGCGAACTGCACATCTTTCATTTTATAAGACACGACTATATACAACCGACTCCATCGCCGAGCTTTACACCGTCTCTTGAGACGGGAATGACGAGAAAAGGTCACGAAGCTTGTCAATCGGGAGCTGACGTCATGAAAGCCATCATTGAGATCAAGCACCGCTTGTAAAATGTGTTAGAAGTTACTTACAGCGGCAAGTCCAGCGGCGGTCTCAGGGAGGCCACCTTTGTCGGGAGCGCTGGGGTGAGCACGAGTGGGAACGAAATGCTTGGTCCTCTGGAACGATTTGGCCAAAGCCTGGCTCTCCTCCCGGGGAATCGCGGCTTCGAACTTAACGAGATCGTTCTCCTCCTCGCTGAGGAAAAGAACCGTGTTAGCCACTGGTTGAGAGGATGCATGCATGCTATTTGGCCTAACCTCCTCATGTGCTCGCGCAAGTCATCCACCAACTTCTTGAACAAAGTCGGGAAGTTCGAATCGGTAACGTTGGTGCGTTCAAGCTCGTACAACTGATTCTTGGCCTGTTTGGACGGTCGGTTCAAGTCAAGGCTTAGAACGGAGTACGACATCATAATCTTACCTCAAGATGCTCGGCACGGTCGCTATCAGCGATCCGCTTGCCTTCATCGCCGAGATACTTCTCGAATGCAGGGTAAAGAACAAGCTCTTCGGCGGCGGAGTGACGCGCGAGCTCCCAGCGGAACTGGTTCGCCCATTGGTTCTGCTCCTTTTCGGTGGTAGCCGCCTGGTATTTCTGAGTAGTGGAGCGATAAAGAAGTCAGATTATTGCTAGTTTGGAAAGGGACGACGGGAAACTCACGCTGTAGTACTCCTCGAGCTCTATTCGGCAGAAAGCGCGGTTGTCAGCCACTAATCGACATCGCCGATTCAAGGAGTCCACTAACCGCGGTGATCCTGGATGATCTCTTGAGAGATGGTGATGGAAACGGAAGATTGAGACATGGTTCTATCGCTGAACTTGCTGGTGATGGGAGGGAAAGGGTGAAGGAGGGAGTGGCAGATACTGAGTGATCCTGGAGGAATCCGCGGGCTTCATTTATAGCGAGGATATGATTGCCCCGTAGAACAGACCGAGCAGAGTGTATCGCGGTTGACCAATGAGAAAGGCCCCATTTGATGCTGGTCGGGAGTTTACTGAATGGCCATCGAATCGATGCTCAGATGACCTCACAATGACGTCGACCTGGTCTGATCTGCATCCATTCCGATCAAGACCTATTTGGTTTTCTTTGAAGAAGGTGATCCGCCAATAGGAACTTGCTTAATGCAAATACATTCAGACGGTCCGCAGTGTACTACCCTTGGCGCTCTCTGTCACAGGACCAGAAGGTTTGAGAATCAGGGTGCATGACCGATTTACTACTAGATTCGAATGGCAAAAAGTGGCATCTGCGCTACTCATCGCGCAATTTCGAAGCCAATCCGAGACGATGAGAGCCAGCCAGAAAGGCCCGGAACATCGTCAAAGACCGAACGACCGCGGTCCGGTCATCTGAAGGAACAGCCCCTGTGAAGTCTCGACCGTGCTTCTGAAGAGAGGAGGATATACACACGATAGATCTAGCGCACCCCTATGTTAACTTTGAGCTGAGGAAACCTCGTTTCGTGACCGTGATCAGTTCCCGTTGACAGCGCTCGATGTTACGATGGAAGTTGCCGTTCAGTCTTGGGGCGGCCAATCGTACGAGCCCCATTTCCAATATGCAAGTTTCCCGAACTTCAAATGAAGCGAAAACACTTTATTTCACTCCTCGTCGAGTCTAATCTCACCCGCGTAGCATTTGGTCTTATCCTCAAATATATGGATGCCTTGCTGAGTCAAGTAGTCTCCACTCAGACATTGGCAACGAAGCCACAAGCGGTGCGAGTTTTCAATGCCCCGTATATATATGTCAAGGACAAATATGTTGCAATTTTGTTTTCATGGAATTGCTTTCCACTGGTGGGAGCGATGGGGTGTTTATGCCAGACGTCGCAATGGTCTCGTCATCGGAACGCGCCATGGCACGTTTCCATGCCCCAACCTGCTAGTGAGGTTCGCGTCTTGTCCCCGAAAACAGCACTTCGTCAACCTTCTAGCGTACTGTCATCTAATAATGACCATTCATCCTGCTTATTGTACCAAATCGCCGGCCCTCTGATTTGTTGCTACCTTTCCACCCACGTTTTACTTCCCTTCGCTTCCTCGATTATGCGCCTGTGGATGATGACCTCCGTCGGTCAAGCCCATGAAACTTTCTGGACTTAAAATTCTTGGAATACCTGGTATAAGAATGCAAGTGATCATTTCGATCGAGTCGTGCGTCTTTCGGAAGTGCTTGGCCGAGCGGCATCGTCAGGGCAGCATTAGAGCGGGAAACGAAGCACAAGTATAAAGGAACTTTCGCTTATCATAAAGACAAGTTCTACTCCGACCTGCGCATACCCGGATACTAGCTGGGAACTGAGAAACTCGCATCCTGCAGGTATGTTGAACACTAACGGATTTCATTCGGACACGTAGTTACAATCGTCCTGTGGCTAACTTGAAACATTCTCTTCACACCTTTTCTTGATCTGGGAACGACGAGAACATATCACGAAGCTTGTCGATCGGAGCCTATTTTCATGAAATGCATCATTAGGACCGAAACCCGTCGGCAGTAGGCACGGGAGACACTTACGGAGGCAAGTCCAGCAGCCGTCTCGAAAAGGCCACCTTTGTCGGGAGCGCTCGGGTGAGAACGAGTTGGGACGAAATGCTTGGTCCGTTGGAACGACTTGGACAAGCTTTCGCTCTCCTCGCGGGGGATCGCTTCTTCCAATTTGACGAGGTCATTCTCCTCCTCGCTAATGACCAGACCCGCGTTAATCACTGACTGAGGCATGCACGCGCGCGCATGCAGCGTACCTCTTGAGGTGCTCGCGCAAGTTCTCCATCAACGTCTTCAATAGGGCCGGGAAGTTGGGATCATTTACGTCGTCGATACTTTCGAGTTCGGACATCATCTTCTTGATCTGTTTGATGGTCCGTCAAAGCCAAAGCTCCGGATAGGGGTAGCAAGGGAGTAATTTTACCTCGAGATGGTCGGCACGATCGGCATCGGCGATCTGCTTGCCTTCAGCACCGAGATACTTTTCGAACGCGGGGTAAACGACAAGCTCTTCTCCGACAGAGTGACGCGCGAGCTCCCAACGGAACTGGTTTGCCCATTGTTCCTTCTTCTCCTTGCTGGTAGCCGTTCTATAATTCTGAGAGAACGGAAACGCGGTTAGGTTAACAAATTGTCAGTTGAAACAGTCTATGCAACGAGCATCATGAACTTACGCCGTAGCATTCCTCGATCTCTGTTTGTCCGCGAAAAAGGATTTAAGCCTACAGTCAAAGCGGGTAGCCTAAAGCTTCACTCACCACGATGATCCTGGATAACCACCTCAGAGATGGTGCTTGTAACGGCAGAGCGAGACATGGTTCGATAGAGAAACTTGCTGGAGAGGGCGCAAAACGACTCGGGATAGAGGGAGTGCGGAGAGAATTCGAACGAGTTTTTCACGGTTCATATATGGTTAGGAAATGAAATTCGGGCTAGATTTACAAAGCCCGACCAGTGAGAGGGGTTGCATTTGCATCTCGTTCTGACTTTTGCAGGATGTACGGCGATCCACGACTCGAATGATCTCATAGTGACGTTGACCCCGCCCTACTCTGCAGTCATTCCGATCAAGTTTCATTTGAACGAGTCGCTCGGATGACCTAACAATGACGTTGGCCAGGTCTCATTTACATCCATTCCGATTAAGTTTCATTTGGAGAATATCATCCGCCGTAGGTACCTGGTTAATGTAGCCGCATCCGGACGCCGACGACCTTGTCCCCCATTTACTACCCTTGGCGCTACCGTTCACAAGACCGGAAGGCTCCAAGATAAGGGTGCATGGCCGGTCCGCTACGAGATTTGAGTGGTATCTCTGCTACTCCACGCGCAATTCGAGGGCCAGTTTCAAACGATGAGACCCAACCAGAAGGTTCGGGACATTGACAAAGACAGACCGACCGAAGCGAGTAACCCGGTCGCCCGAAATAACACCCCTGTGAAGTCTCGATCGTGATTCTGAAGAGGGGGAAAAAATCCGCACGGTAGATCTAGGGTACCTCTGTGTGACTTCGAGCTGAGGAAACCTCGTCTCGTGAATGCAACCGGCACCCGTTTATAGCATTCGATGTCACGGTTGGATGTTGCCGTTCGGTTGACATGGGCAGCCAATTATATGACCCGCTTTTTCCCGAAACTCAGAGGAAGCGGACACCCTGCATTTTGTTATTTGTAGAGTATGATGCTCCTCGCATAGGGTTGTGTCCCATCCTCAAATAGATGGATGACCCGCCGAGTTAACTATTCTTTAGCAATATCATGAAACCACCTACAAAGCGAGGGCATCTACGACCTCCCATATCAATCGAGCTCATAAAACTTTATACGTGTAAAACCCTCGGATTACATGGCATAAGAATGCAGGAGACCATTTCGATCGAGTCGTGCGTCTTTCAGAAGTAGCGAGCGGTAGTGCAAGGGTGGCTGTGGCACGGTAAACGAGACAGGAACTTCTGCTTATCATAGATACAAGCTTTACTCGGGCTTGCGCATGCCCCGACGACAGCTGTGAACTGAGAATCTCACGTCCCGCGGATATGGTAAATACTAACATATCTTATTCGTACATGTAGTTACAACCATTCTGGAGCTACCTCGGGACATTTCTTTATACCTGTTCTTTATCTGGGAACGACGCGAACAAGTCACGAAGCTTATCCAATGGAGCCTAGTGTCATGAATGCATCGTTAAGACCGAGTACCATCGGCATTAGGTGATGGAGCCACTCACGGAAGCAAGTCCAGCAGCGGTCTCAGGAAGACCACCTTTGTCGGGAGCGCTGGGGTGAGAACGAGTTGGAACGAAATGCTTGGTTCTTTGGAACTTCTTGGCCAAGCGCTCGCTTTCTTCGCGAGGAATAGCTGCTTCAAACTTGACGAGATCATTCTCCTCCTCGCTGAGAAGCAGACTTGCATTGGCCACTGTTTGAGAGGATGCACGCATATAACAGGACCTACCTCTTCATGTGCTCGCGCAAGTCCTTCATCAACTTCTCGAACAAGGTTGGGAAGTTTGCATCGGTTACGTTGGTACGTTCGAGGTCGTACAGTAGCTTTTTGGCCTATTTGATGACCGGTCAAAGCCAAGTCCTCAAATGGGATATACGGTAATTATCTCACCTCGAGATGCTCCGCACGATCGCTATCAGCGATTTGCTTGCCCTCAGCACCGAGATACTTTTCGAACGCGGGGTAAACGACAAGCTCTTCTCCGACAGAGTGACGGGCGAGCTCCCAACGGAACTGGTTTGCCCATTGGGTCCTCTCCTTCTCGCTGGTAGCCGTGCTATATTTCTGGAGAAAGGAAGTGGGATCAGCTTAGCAGTCTGTCAATCGAAAGAGTCTACGAAACGGGTCTTGACTTACGCTGTAGTACTCCTCGAGCTCTACGTGTCCGGTCCGCAAGAAAGGATGTAAGCCAACAGCCAAAGTGGGTGACCTAGGGTGTCACTCACCGCGATGATCCTGGATGATCTCTTCAGAGATGGTGCTTGAAGCGGCAGAGCGAGACATGGTTGTGTAGAGGAACTGGCTGGAGATGGGGGTAAAACGAGTCCGAGTCGGGGTACGGATGGATGTTGAGAGAACCTGAACGAGTCTTACACGGTTCATATATGGCCAGGAGATGAGACTCTGCTAGGGGAGAGAATGATCATAAGGGAAGAGGCAACTTAAGTACACGACCAATGAGAAGAGTTGCATTTGCGCATCATTCTCAGGATGGACGTCGATCCGTCGCTCGGATGACCTCACAGTGACGTGGGGCCTCCGTCTTCGAAGAAGATCCGTCTCCACAATCGGCAACATGTTTTCTTTGGGAGAAGACGATCCACCAATAAGAGCCTGTATACAGAGTTCGCAATCTCGCCAAAATCACACAGCCGTTCCAAGGACCCTGAACTCGAGGGTTGGGAATTCATCGCCGATCCACGACTGAGGTCATTCTATATGGTTTCCGCGTCACATGTTGAAGCTAGCATTGTAAGAAGGGAATCGACTGGACCGGCGGGTATCTACTGGACCGGCGGGTATCCACTGGACCGGCGGGATCATCCCCACCTGAAACCCCGTATCTGACTACTACGTGTAAAAGCGAACAGAGAAAGCAGGGGGCGCGGTATACCAATAACAGTAGACGAAGGAACCCTTGGTGGCTGCCTCAGTGTCGCTTGTACCATATATGGCGTAGCCGCATCAGTAGAGTTCGTTGAGCGTCCTACTACCTTGCATACTGTTCATTGAGACCCGAAGGGTCTGCGTAAGTTGAAGAAACTTCATTCCCAGTTCGCGAGTGAACACCGCCAGTGATACGTTGCTTCTGGGCTCAACTGTTGGATAACCTTTTGTCGTAGCTTCTGCAGATTTACTGGTGAGCTTCATCCCCATAAGCATATGTATTCCCCAATGAAAGATCATGATTAAGCGAGATTCATTGCCCAACCTATCTGATGGGGAGTTATGGCAAGGCGAGCCCGAGTTCTGCAGACTGCACTTGTATCCTACCCCGTTGAACTGGGTTGCACGGGCCTCAGGCGGAAATCACTGAGTACAAGTGGTGTGGGGTACTGCCACCTCCACTGGCGTGGGATGTTAGCTCACACGCTTGCGAAGAAGGTTCGCCTTTCTCTGCTGGGGTACTTGCATGACGACAGACAGTGGGTTGTGCGAGGAATATTCAGCCAGATTGAAGAGATTATATTGTATTCATAAATCTAATGTGAAGAGACGAAAGCCTCTCATTCGGCTACTGTGCTGACCTTCGACGAGGCCATGCTATGTTATTCCCAAAGCTCACTGGTTCCTGAAAGCGTCTTTCAAGTCTATAGGTGCTGTAGAGCTGCGCTAATTACTGTCATGTGCTGAGTTTCACTTTACAACACTGTGGGCAGGTGTCCTAGACAGCCAATCCTTCTGGGAGACACCATGTCGGAACGGTACTCATTCACTCGTGCGCACGCACGTTTAGAATCCCATACTTTAAAGAAATATAGTATACGTAATCCATCATACTAGACTATTATCTGCTTATAGCCGAGCATGAGAAGTCTGCCCCCAAGCGTTCGGTCTTGAGCGAGGGGTGGTCGCCTCATGCTTGCAAGGGCGGATGGTTCAGTAAACTTAAGAAGCACGGCCAACAGGTCATCTTCAGTTGTCTGTATACATCGTTTGCTTTACATGATTTCATGCCATCTGGACGAGGGGATGTAATGAGCTAGCCACGAGTTAGCTGATTGGTCACTCCGAGACATCACATCAACCGTGGGACGGAGAAGATCCGGCGTTCTGAATTACCAGGGCTGGCAGGCAGGGCAGAAGGTCTGCGTAGGTAGACAGCGTAAGACGAAGCAAACAGGGATGCTAAAGTTCCATACTGTACTAGAATGCCACAAGAAGCTATGTACGGAGAGAATGCATGCGTTGACAATATGTGACAAGATGAAGTGTTGCAAAATAAACAAGAAAGTCCAGCAGCCTTGAAGAAAATGTCGAAACGAACCGGGGCAGAGGCATATCACGGATTGTGACGGGGAAGAAAAACAGAGAAACGAGTGCGCCTTATAGATAAGAGTGTGCGCCAACTACTTCTAAGTAGCAGAGACGGGGAGGACCGTCTTGGCAGGTGAGTTTTGGGATGTCTTTTGGAGGTCTGAGCCCCAGCCGGCTTTTATAACAGGGGACTGGGGGCCCAAAGTCGATAAGGAGTGTGAAGGATTGACGGGTGTAGTATCGCCGGACTCCGACGGGAGAAGCTTTTCGCGAGCGCCGGCTTCGGAGGCCGTAGCATCTGTCGAGGCATCAACGTCCATTTTGTCTTCATCGGCGACGGTGGACGCAGACGCAGATTCTGTCTTGTCTTCAGCTTGAGCGTGAGATTGTCGAGTCGTCCTAGCTTTTTTACGCGGAGGCGCTTTCGAGGTTTCCTTTGCATCAGACGGGATGTCGTCGAGTGCTGAGCTAGAGACGCCTTCGCCTTGGCTATTATTAGCCTGGGGTGGAACATCTTGGTCCATTTCGGCTGTGTCGCCTTTAGCAAAGCGGCCACTTCGGCGAGATCCTGCTGCACGGGATGGGGCCGCCTTTTTGGATCGGGAAGACACGGACGAGGCCGCTGCAGCACTATCGTCCTCTTCGGGGGATTGAGTTGAAAGCGCATGGGCTGTAGAGTTTCGTGTTGACCGGCGCTTTCCAACAGCCTGACGTGGTTGATCTTCTAACATGCTTTCAGCCTCCTCCGCTGGAGGAGCGGATTCTTCTTCAACGAGAGCCGCTTTCGATCCGGTCTTGGACTTCGCTGCAGGTTTGGGCTTTGGTGTTGCTGCAATCTCCTCCTGCTCCTGACCGATATCGTCGTCGTCGTCGTCGGCTTTGTTTGCTTTGGCGTCTCGGCCAGATTTTCTTCTGCCCGACGCAGCAGCGGCCTTTCCTTTCGCAGCTGGTTTAACCGAAACCTCCTCTGATGTGGGCTCTTCGACCGCTTGGGAAGCATCCGCGTCCGCGATAGGGTCCGAAGGTGCGGGTGACTCTTCACGCTTGCGCTTTTTGCCGGACGCCTTTTTTGATGCAGAGGAACGACCCTTGGCTTTGCGTTTGGAGGTCGAGGGCCCGGGTTTAAGGTCGTCTTCGGATACGTCCATCTCGTCGGGTTCCTCCGACTTACGAGCAGTCGCTCGGCTTCTAGTCCGCGAACCCATTTCCAGCGATTTCCTCTCCTCTTCCACCATCGCGATCACCGAAGCTCGTTCATCTTCCTCCTTTTCTTCCCGGCGTTGGCGCTTCAAGTCCTTGATGCGCTAACGCGAGGGAGGAATTCACGGTGAGTGACAGGAAACTTCAAGGAACGGCGCGAAGAGTCATACCCTCACGTATGCATCAACGACGTCACGGCGCGCCTCCAACGCGGGAAGGAGCTCTACATGAGCTTGTTGCGGCTTGCTCAGCTTGACCTTAGAGCCCTCGGCGACGTCTGGGGCTGTGTCGCGGATCTTCTTCACCAGAGCCGCGTATTCGTCAAGGGTACTAAAGCCGAACGCCAAGAGTTGGTTAAAGCAGTGCCAGGATGAGTGCACTACTAAACTTACGTAGCGGCAACGGTCATGGGGCAATTCATTCGCCAAGGGTTTGGTGACGCCCACACACGCGGAGAGTCTGAAAGACAGAACTGGATGAGATAGGAACGTTGCGTGCCTTGAGAGAGCCACCCACCATCCACGACCCAGTATCTGATGCGGGAGCTGTCTTGGCCGATAGCGACCATGCGCAGGTTGTTGATGCTCATCGGGTCGTCTTCGTCTGGCGGAGCGAACTCGGCGGCCAGGGTTTTGTTAGTTTTCTTCTTTTTGCGCTGATACTTGACTTCCCAGGCAATATCTATGATCTCCTTGACGTTGGAGTGTGTGAGTTGCCAGTCTACGAGTTGGCGAAGGACGACGAGCTGTAAAAGGGGGTGGCGCCAAAAGTTCGTGTCAGCCGCCGGACGGAAGAGGGGGACTGGGTGCACACCTTGTCTTGCCACGACATTGCAAAGAAGTCGACGTCCTCAGAGGAGAAGGGGTGGGCGTTGGTCTTGGAGGACTCCATCCACCATACTGTCCGTTCCTGAGGGTTTTTGGCGCAGTACTGAACAACAACGGATCGAAGGACGGTACTGATATTGTCGGGTCTGTCCAAGTGGGGTAAAGGTCAGGATGCCGAGTCGGGATTGGTAGGAAAATAGTTAGCATTCAGAATTTCATTCGAAAGAGTTGCCAAATCCGGGAAATCACCAGACGTACGTCGTGGGCTCCTCGGGAGACGGTCTTAACTCGCTCAAGAACTTGTAGAGGATGTCGTACAGGATCTGATTGAACCCAGTTGATGCGATGGCTTCTTCGAAGCTGGAACAGCCACGGACGCGGAAAAGACAACGGACGCCGCATCGGACCCGATGGTGTTTGTGAAAGGGAAACGCGAGACATTCCGGTTGTCAGTGAAAAAACGTAAATGGGCCGCTGATAGGAAGCAAAAGGATCGGTAAACACACCCCATGGCGTCATAAAGATCGCTGACGGCTGGCGGTAAAAATTTGACCAGAAAGGCATAAACATAAAGGGTTTCCCATCGACTGGATGGAGTTGTTGGGGTCGGAGCAGGAGCTTGAGGTTGAGGATTTGCGGTTGATGGATGGGGGCGGGACGTGGAGGGAACGTGCTGTGTGGGAGGATGTTGGATGGAGGTGACAACGGTCGACGGGATTTTTGCCGGGCTTTTCGTGGGTGATGAAGAGGAGGTTGATGGCATGGCTTTGGGGGACGGTTGAGAGGAAAGCCCTGCGATGGAGAGCAAGAGGGAGGGGGAAAGGGGAGGGAACCAAGGGGAATGACTATCTGTGGTGGTGGAAGGGCAGAGGTGAAGTGAGAGGGGGTGTGTCGAACCTAAACACAGGGAGGGGGTTTTCTACGGAGGGAAACGCCACTTTGACCTGCAGGTCCTCCTTTCCACCCCTTGATGACCGTATCTGACAGCTTGGGCACACTCTAAATGCATTATCAAATTTAATAAAGCCCTTTGGAAGCGTTCCAACGGCCGTCGTCGTTGTCAGAGGTGAGGCTGCTCGAAGGGGGTCGCGTGGCAAAGAAGTGGAGAGAACAACTCCAAGCCGCCGTGGAAAAAATAGGCGCCTCGGCGGCTAAAACAAGGCAGCTACTAATGCTACGATACTGCTAATCCTACAGAAAAATTATCAAAGGACGAAAAGGAGAAAGAAAGGAGTAGATGAAAGAGAAGACGATGGACACCGGGTGGAGTGGAGTCCAGGGTTGCTTTGAGGGCTGTGGGCTGAACCGAGCTGGTCAAGAGCGTTGATGGACGGCGTCTTGGGAAACAGCACAGAGTTCCGGTTCGAGCGTATCAACGATAGGTGACCTGGGCATCTGGAGGCCTGGGTAGTTCCACCACCATCGCTATCGGATTTCCTGGAGACCCGCTCTCGTGTACCTTCCAGCATGAAGCTGCGTGTGTGGGAGGATCGCCGGAAACAAAAAAAAAAGACCCATGCGGGGGAACCGGAAGATGGAACAAACAGTAGAACAATTTGATGGGATGACATAAGCTTCCCGTTCATGCCACATGGGATTACATTATGAAATTCAAAAGTGGGCCTCAGGTGTTATATACGAGGACCTGCCCTATGAATCAGTAGCAAAGAATGAAGACCCAAGACCCCAAAAGTCACAAATATCGAGCCCGTCTAGTACGGTCGCCCATTACGAGTCCCGTCTAAATACTTCTTCGAGCACAGAGGTCACCTCAAGGCCGGGCTCTCTCAGTTCTCATCGATCTTATTACTTGTTCGCTGAGTTCGTTGTTGTATGCGTTTTTGAATTGGTCGTACGTCGGCCGTCCGAGGATGGCAAACTCAACGCGGTCGAACGACTGAGAGAATCGGCCTCCATGCCCGAGCAACCGAGCCCAAATGGCAGCCACCACGCCCACGTCATTTTGGAAGACACCTAAAATTACATTCGAGTTAACTCTAGCTCTCTCACGCCAGATGTAGACCGGCAGTTCGCACAACTCACCAGTTCCGAAGCTTCCAAGGACCAAGTATTTATCTCCATTATCCTCAAAACATTTCAATATCCTCCCCATGCGCTCGAGCATCTCGAGGCTTATTTCTGACTCGACATCCTCAGGTTTCTTCTTGCCCGCCTTTCTCCTCACCGAACCAGCGTTGACGGCGGCGGAGGTGACCATATTCACGGCCGAGGGGTCAACGAGTCGATCTTGCTCATCCCGGATGAGGGTGACATTGCGGGAGTATATCATAGAGTGGGAGTAGAAGCCTTTGTGGTCGCTCTTAATGTGAGTTTCATAGAACTTGTTCGCGTCAGGGTGGGTGAGCGAGCAGTACAGGGTGGACGCCCGAGCAAGAGACTCCTCTTGAGCTTGTGCCCCATTCTTGAAGCCACCGCCACGCTTGGTGGCCGAAGCGAAATTCAAGACCCCAACTTTCCCTACGCAGTGTGACTGGATTGCATAGCTTCGGGCGGCTGCGATGGTGGATTGCTCGACAAATTCGACTTCGGCCGTTGGTTCGAACGGCACTTTCCCGTTTGGTCGCCAGGACGCGAGAGATGAGTCGTTCGCGGAGTAGAATCTAGTCCCTTTAGCGAGGTCCATCTTCGCTTGACGAATGTCCCAGGCCTTCCCGGACGGCGTTCTGTATTTCTACGAAACCCCAATATCAAAGTAGAATGAGTACATCGGCCCCCTAAAGCACATGGAGGGGAAAAAAGCCAACCCACCTCTTCGAAAAGAATGTCCAGAGTCTCGTTTGCGATCTGCGCGCGAGCGGCTCTGGCGGGATCATTGCTAAGCGTCGCCTCGTCCAATCGATTGTGAGACGGGCGCTCGGAGTCCTGATTCCTCGGAGATCCTCGCCCATCTGATGCCCATTGTTGCGGCGAGTCTCGTCCACCGCCTTGACCTCGCTGTGCTCGGCCATCCCACGATTGGCGTCGACCCTCCGAATCGGACGATGGGCGGCCCCGTCCTCTGCCATCATCGCGTGATGATCTGGCGTTCAGTGCACCTTGGCGGTTGTCTCCTTGTGTCTCCGCGATCCGATTAGCGACTCTGGAAGGGAAAAACTCATCCATCCGCGCTTGACGTCCGCCACGTCCACCACCGCCACCGCCGCCGCCACCGCGTCCCCCATCTCGTCCCCCGTCTCGTCCTCCACTTCGCCCCCAGGCTCTACTGTGATCCCCTCCGGCGCTGCCGTAGACTATGGTGACTGAAGCCTGGGCGGTCGGCAAGAGGATTGGTACTCCGTCGACCATCACCATGTCTGCGGTATTACTTCTATTGGTTCTTGGTCTAGAAGATTGAGGAGGATGATTATGCGTTCGCGTCGGTCCTTCCCAAGGCGGCTGGTTCGGGCAAGAACCGGGTCTGTTGGACGAAGGTTGGTTGTTTGACATCGTGGAGTGGAAGCCTAAAATCATGGTAGGAGAGGGGTAAAAAAGACGAGAAGAATGAGCGCTCTCATAGATTCTGCCGGGTTTTAAAAGGAACGCCATGCCTCCGTACACCTTGTCGCTGCGGGATGTTGCGTAGTCTTGGTGGTGGTGAGAGAGAAAAAAGGTACACCGTCTCTTGCCCAAAGCTGTGTAGCCCCTCAGGGCGCCGCAACTCGGCTTTATGCGGAGTTTGTCCTGCAGATAACAGCCATCTCCTCGCTTTCCCTATTTCGTGACAAAGATAAATTCCGGCAAGACAGAACCGCGGATTAGACATGGTATAGCTGTATGATTACGTGCAGTGTACAGGGCAATCTATGCGTATAATATTATCGAGCATGTACTTTCCAAGACACATCCCCACTACTCGGATCCCTCCATATCCACTCAAAAATCTTCCTCCGAATCAGACAGACTAGAGAGGGAGCTGGAATCGCTCCAGTTGAGACCGGGGGTCTTCCTGTCCGAAACCAAGGACGGAGTGTCGCCGTCCGTGGACCCCTCGGCTACCATACCAACTGCTGCGGTGCGCGGTTCTGTCCGTTTAGTCCCAACGAGAGCAGAGCCGATCGCTTGCTTTGGCAAAGCTGCAGCGGGGGCGATCTGCTTGCTTTCGGGCTCATCTGACATGATGCGGCGTTTTTTGACAGCCCGTTGGACGGCCGCGTTTTCAGGTATCGACAAATGGTCCACTTGTTCGTCGTCCCCTTCATAATCGAGCTGGTAACGACCACCAGATATCCGGGTACTGCGTCGCTCTCCTCGCCACTCCAGGGAATTTTCAGAAGTAGGATTTGATTTCCTCTTCTGACCTGTCAGCGAAGGGGCTGATGATGAGGCGCGTGAGGTCTTGACTGAACGGGAGCTTTGTCGGCTGGAGCGTCTGGTCGTAACAACATCATCTTCGTACTCGGACAATGAGCTGACTGTACCAGTTTCATCGTCCTCCTAGATGACAACAAAGAGGTTAGATAGCGTCTGAGGTGTGTGATGGGAACCCACATCGGCCAGCATCTCCTCATCATCATCCTCATCGACTTGGCGGTTCCCATTCTCGATCGCTCGGTAGTCGACCTGCTTCCTGCCCGCCCTTGCGCTACGAGTTTCCCTCATGGCTGCAAGCTCTGCGAATCTTGCCTCGACTGCCTGCTTTTCTCTCTGCTTCCGCGCCGCTCGCTCCACCCGAGCGAGCTCCTCATCCACACGGGGAATATGTTCCTCTAGCTTCCCAAGCAAGGCATCGTGGGCGAGTGCGAATCTTCCCCTCTTCGCTTTTGGACCTGATTCTGTGGCGGGTTGCGAAGAACGTATGGAGGCCTCGAGGGAAGTGAGTTCGGAACGAGTGGAGGAGACGGTGATCATGTCGCAAGGATTCTTCCACGGATTGCCAGACGTCCAGACACGAGGCGAGTCTACCCGAAAGATCAATCATCAGCATGCGACGACCGGTGAACGGTTGGACAGAAAAGTACGTACCGTCAACCGCCCAATAGCGCTTCTTATCGCAATCGGTGCCAATAGGCCGAATTTCCAGTTGTTCTTTCAACCTGGCCGCTTCTACAGCCTCCACCTCAGCTGCAGTGGGCACACCTTTCGCTTTGGACTCTTTCGCAGCTTTGGTGGTTGCTTTCTGCTGTTCCGTTTGCTTTCCCTTCAAGTGAGCTCCATGCTTAACGCCCCACGCGAAGTCGATTTGAGATTTAACGGAATCGCAGTGGCTTAGTTGCCATTCCACGAGTTGACGGAGTATCCGGAGCTGTGTGGAAATGCAACGGACGGTCAGCGAAAATTTTCTTCAGCGGTTGGCCGAAAAAACCCCTCCATCGGGGTGCCATGACGCGGACCGCACCTTTGTCGACCAGTGCAAAGAATAGAAGCCAGCCCCATCAGACAGCGGGTTGACATTCTTCCCTTCGGTTTTCGACCAAAGCATAGTGCTATGCTCTTTCAAAGTGCAGTAATGGTTGAATAGTGTGACCAGGGTGCGTTCGATGGCGTCAGGTCTGCTCAAAGGTGTGGGTAGCCAGAAGAGTCAGCTCGGTTGCGGCGGGCGGATCTACACGAAATGCGCCACTGACCTGCAGTCGCATTTGGGTTTAGCCTGCTTCCACCACAGGTTGTGCAGGAAATGATCAAGTGCAACGGTCAAAGCCGGCGAGCGCCCGGTAGCAAGTAGGGCGTCCTCAAAGCTAAAAACCACCATTTGGGAAGCACTATCAGCAGGACATCGCTACCGCAAGACTTGACAACGTACTCCATAGGTGTATTCCATCCCAGCTTCTTCCTTAAAGCCGGGGCGAACTTGACGATGAATCCATAAACAAACGGGACTTCCCATCTTTCGGTTACTGGTCTTGCCTCAGCCTTGAGAAGGGCAGACTTTGAAGGGCCGGGATCCATGTTGGGGAGCGTCCAGAGGGGGTGGAGAGGACAGACCGTACGTAGGAGTAAAGTTGATGTGGCGGAGAGAATGAAGAAGAATTCGAATCAGAACTGATGGGGCGAGTTTGTTGTTTGTCCGTATTGACGCGACGGAGACTTATTGTTTTTCTTTTCCGACGCGTTCGGGCGTCTCTCACCCGCAAGTAGGCCGCAGGGAAAGAGGATCAGGAAAGTGTCGGCAGGCCAAGGTATCTGGGAACGAGTGAAGATTTCGTGCCCTCGCCAGAGTGAGCAACGGTGCAAGGGGAAGCGAGGTCGCGCGCCCTTTGCTCCACACATGGCTCCATTCCATTCTGTAATGTGATTCTATTTGCTATCTGCCCACTTTTCGATTCTCTTTCAAAAAGAAAAAAACTTATCCCCAGGGGGTTTACATGAACTTGGAAGCCTAGGTGGCAATGCGGTTATTTGATATATCACTTTCAATGCAGTGCCACGATCGCAAAACGTACCATCGAGAGAAGGGATCCCAGACCACCCTGACTGCCTCCAGCGGAGCCTCCCATCTTGCTCTACAAGGCAACACGCTAAGAGAGAGCTATAACATGATGCGATGCGCTCGTAGCTCACCTGAAGCAACAATTTCATCATCGTCTTACTGGCGCTGTTCACGACGTCCTGCTTGCCACCGGTCGCTGGTCCTCCAGAGTTATTAAAAACTAATAGAGCCACGGTATAAGCCTTAGTTGCACCACCGCGGGTCGTGTATAAACGGACGTACGTTTGACGGCTTCACCCATCGCCAGGGATAGGAGCTGCGACTGAGAGTTTCCGGCAGAGGAAGCGGAAGACGACCCGCCACTCGTAAACAACTTGAACGCCTGATATGTAAAATTAGAATATATCTGCACAGGGGGAGAACCAATGTAGACACGAACCTGCATGGCAGCTGCACTGCCCATGCTCGAGGCGTCCAACGACGCCGCATTTCCCTTTCTGTAGGCCTCGGCGTGAGCATTCTCGACCGCCTGATGGTCGAGAGAAGGAGTGGAACCAGGCTACGAAGAAGGGAAAGCAGAAGAAAGTTAAGCCACTGCATGAGGATTGAGTGCGAGCTATACGAATAGCTCACCGAAGAGATATGGTTCAACGCGGTAGCGAAGATCGACGAGTCCTGATCTCCAGAATGCTGGGAAGCGGCTTGAATGGCCTGTTGCTTGTCCACTAAGCCAACGATGAGAGCGCCACAAGTTCAGCTTGCTTAACACTTGTGATGTGGGATGACGTCCCGACAAAGCCGAAAGATCGCTCACCGCTGTTATAAATGTCGTTGGACGATCCCGCCGAAAGACCTCCTTGGCTATAGCCATGACTGCCGCTGGAGGGCCGGTTACCATCGTTGGCGGCTTCGTTATAATATTCGGCCGCAGCACCACTTCCGTACTCAGAGGGGCGTTGTCTGTTGTAATCTTGATTCGACCCCTGGCTTGCAGGGTCAGGACTCGTAGGACGAGAGTCTAATAGATTATTAAACCATATGAGGACGCTCTAGGATCCCACCGACGCAACAGAATCGACTAACGTCGTTTCTCCTGTGCTTCTTGATATGCTTGAAGCCCGTCTTTCGCAAGGTCGAATAATCCCTACAACAGCGATCGTACAGCAAATTAGATTGAGTTAAAGCTCACAGCATGGCCTCAGCTCACCATTAGGATGATATAGCAGTCGTCAGAGGGTTTAACAAGAGGTGAGGGGAGGTCAAGGAGAGTTTGGAGTTGAACCGGAGCCAGCGGTCTGTATTTAGATCAAAGCCGCCGATTAGTCAGCATGCGCATCGCCACCGATGACGGGCCGGAAGTCATTAATCCCGATTAGTACCGGTCACAATCTTTCTTTTATTTTTGATTTGGCAATACAAGTTACGAGGCGTTACTTAAACTTTATCTCTTTAAGTGAGCGAATGAAAGGTGACTTCAGGATGCAGGACGCTTCAACCCAAGAACTTGCTCGCCAGTCCAGCGAGTTGGCCCAGCCCTCCAGAATTAGCGCCTCCGATAGTTGGATTGCCTCCTCCGCCCTAGGGTTACGTAGTCAGTACCGCCAGTTTTATCGCATTGAATCGTCCCTACCTGAGCAAGCATCTGCATCGCAACCTTGGCCGCAGCACTCATAGCATCCTGCTTGTTGGCCCCCGACGATGCGCCTTGTTGGTCCATCAGCTTGCCAGCTTCTGCCATTGCAACTCCAACGAGCTTGGTCTTCATCTCTGGTGTGAGAGTTCCGCCGCCCATGAGGGACTGCATGGCCTGATCGTTTCGAAGATTGGTCAATTTCGAGTTCCGACAAATGGCCGATTTTAAGATACCTGCATGGCGGCGGCGCTGCCCAAGCTGTCGGCGTCCATCGAACCGGTATTGTTTCCTCCATACGCGGCTTGGTGGGCCTGGGTTACAGAAGACTCGTTGAAGGATGAGCTGGAGAGCTATTCGACGAAGAATTTCAGTTTGATTTTAAAGTCTCAGCGATAAGCCTGGGTGGTACTTACGCTGTTCTTGGCATTCTTCAGAGCATTCGAGTAAACATTGCTGTCGTCTCCGCCGTTGCTTTGAGCATGCGAGATCGCATCGTTGTCGTCGACTGCGAGGCGAGGATTGAATTAAGGAATGGGCGGCCAAAGACTACGGGATACTCACAGTCCTCTGGTGGGCGGTTATAGATTGCGTTGGGACGCTCGGGCTCCTGGGTACGACCGTACGAACTTGAACTGTTATCGTTGCGATTGTAGGAGCTCGAAGTATTGTCATCCTTCCGACCATAGGTGCTTGAACTGTTGTCATCCTTCCGACCGTAAGAGCTCGAACTGTTGTCATCCTTCCGACCATAGGAGCTTGAGTCATTGTCATTCTTCCGACCATAAGAGCTCGAGTCATTGTCATCCCGACGACCATAGGAACTGGAATCATTGTCGTTTCGATTGCTACTCGACGTGTTGTTGTTGCGATTCAAGTAGCTGCCCGAGTCGCTGACGTTGGTGTTTCGATCGCCGGAATCATCGTTGCGACCATACGAGCTGGAATCGTTCCGATTATAAGAGCTAGAGTCGTTCCTATTATAGGAGCTGGAGTCGTTGTCGTTCTTGTTGCGATTGTAGGAGCTAGAATCGTTGTCGTTCCTGTTCCTACCGTACGAGCTCGAGTCGTTGTCATTCCTATTTCGGCCATATGAGCTCGAGTCGTTATCGTCGCGATTTCGGTTGTAGGAGCTCGAATCGTTGTCATCCCTATTGCTCCGACCGTAAGACGAGGAGTCGTTCCTGTTGTAATTACTCGAATCATTGTCGTTGCGGTCGTTACGATTCGAGTAGCTGCCGGAGTCACTGATGTCATTGCGTCGGTTTCCGCCACCATAGGAGTTGTCGTCATTGCGGCGATTAGAAGACGAGTAATCGTCATCATTGCGAGATCTGCCATAGCTGTTGGACGAGTCGTCGTCGTTTCGGCGACGGCTTCCGTAGCTGTCATCGTCGTTGCGGTTGGAAGACGAACTGTAGGAGTCGTTTTGATCGCCCCCGTATTGCTTCCTACCGCCGCCGTAGGAATCGTTCTGGTCACGGCTACCGTAGTCGTCGTCCCTACGGGATCGGCCGTAGCTATTATTATCGTCGTCACGGGTGTAGGACTAAGCACAATACAAAGTAGGAATGAGGACTCGAAGCCTTCTTTGAAGGAAAACACGCTCACCATTCTTGCCAGTTAGGAGGTTGATGGTGGGCGGATGAACGTTGAGAGTCGGGCAGTTAAAATAGGCAGAGACTTTGAGTTTATCGATCGTGGCTTGCTGCTGTAGGAGGGCCGATGCGCAGTCGGTGTCTGTGTGGGCCATATGACGATTTCGCCAGGTCAGGTACCTCGGCGCCGGTCATGATCATCATCGATTCCCGCGCCTGACGCAATGTTAGAAATCTACCGGACAAAGCCAGACAAACGCATCGTCCCTTCTTGGAAAACCACCTCCACTTGCATGTCGAAGCGACGAGCAGACGCGAATCCTAGCTCCGCACCTCCAAAAAAGAAATCATTCGTGCAGCTTCCTTCATTTGGGGCCGAGAATGAATACGACAACCAAACTCCAAGTAACTCGCCGTCGACCGCTCTTTCAATTAGGGAATCCAGTTCAGGAGTTGTACCATCACTTGTTTCCATCTCTCTAAGAGCCTTTGCTAAAGCTCTACTGTCGCTATATGAGAACGAAGAATCTCGAGAGCGTACTCATCGACAGCTAAAGAGACTCCCGGAGTTGGTGGTGACGCGACTGCTCGGCGTCCTCAGGAAGGAGATACCGACGTATCTGACTCATGGGCTTCTCGTCGCCGTCAGTCATTTGACTCTACTCCTCCTGTTTTTAATTAACCAATAGGATTTCAGCATTTTATTCGCGGCACCGAGATCACCCTCACTGGAGAGCTTACTGGTGTAAACAACCACACGCTTCACGCCATTCCCGATAACTGCCCCTACCTTGTTCATCTAGAGCTAAGAGATTTGAAGAAACCTTCGGACGATTTGCTGTCGTCCGTTATTTCGAAGCTCCCTGCCCTTGAGACTCTAATCCTTAGGTAAGCTTTGACGTTATTTCGCCCTGCCAAAGCTCCAAATGTGACCTGAACCTTGCACATATCGTAGAGGTTGTACACAAGCGGGATCTAAGACTGTAGCCACGGCAGCCCGATGCTCTGAGCTGAGAGTTTTGAACCTCAATTACACAACCCCGTCAGCAAGCTCTATCGGTGCACTCCTAATTGATTGCCCTAAGTTAGAGGTCTTGAAGTTGGCTGGTATCCCCAAGCTGGTAAATACACCTCTCTTAACGTGTATATTTTTATTCACTCACTTTGGCGGTCAGAATCCGAGCGCAATCTCTTCTTGGGCGAAAGACATTTCCTCAGCCGAACTGTCTGATGAAGCACCTCTCCAGCGGCTCACGTCGCTCAAACTTCGAGATACTGGTCTTAACGACTCGGCTTTAGTCAATCTCCTCGGTCTCACACCCAACCTAGAAAGGCTGGATGTTTCCTGTACTCAAGTGCGGAGTATCGGCAGCCTATCATCTCTAACAAAACTCCGCAAGCTCTCGTTGACCGCCTGTCCACTCAACACCAGTCTTGCGGAACTCGACAAGATTCCCGACCTACCGCACCTCGAGATCCTTCACCTTGGAGCCATTGGCATCAACGGTTCGCCAACTTTGACGGACAGTGCGCTGTACGCGTTGACCGACGTTCTTGAGCCCCTGACAAGACTCGAGAACGTTAGTTTGATGAGAAACAGCAAACTCGGACTTACGAGCAGGAAAGGCGAGGGTGCCCTGGCGGACTTTATTTCCCGGGTGGGCCGGAGGTGCACGGTGGGTGAGCTCCGGGCCGGGCGAGGGCTTTGTTTACGCGTGTGCAGTGCTGACATGACGAACCCTGTTTGGCCCCCATTACTGCCACAATGTTGTGGTCGGTTTGCACCCTTGGATTGGTGTCGGAACTCACTCGTCGCCACTTTGGGACGGTGCTGAGTAGATGTTGAACTTGGGTGGCGTCCCGAACCTCTCGTCTCAGGATCTTCGCGGGCTTCTCGCCGACCAAGAGGCGACTTCAGATGTCACTCCGACACCAACCCCGCGTCTCGAATCACTCACACTGTCCAATACGAGCGTCGATAACGAGGCAGCCACTTACATCGCCGCCTGTCGCAACCTTGAGGCCCTGGTCTTGGGGGACACTCGCTTCACAAGTTGCGTTGGGCTTCTTCAGAACAATGTCCTTTTGTGCATCTGCTGACGACGCTGTCAACAGATGAGGGAGTGTTTACGATCATCGACGCATGCGAACACCTTACACGCCTGGACCTAACCTCGTGCAGGGGAATCCTTGTTACCGACAGGCGGAGGTTCTTTGAGGTATGGGAGGAGGCTCGGGCCAATCAGGATGGGCAGCCAAACGCTGGAGATGTCCAAGGCCAAGGCAGAAACAGGCGCAGCACTCGTCGATGAAGGATTTGCTTTGTTAGACTTGACGAATATATTCATTGAGATACTGACAATACAGAGTACGGTTATACATGTAGCAATGATAAGAAAAACAAATCAATGTGAAAGCAAAGAAAGCAAAAGAAGAAGTGCATGAGCTGGGTATGGAAAACGCGACCGTGACAGCAAATTAAGATAACTAGATAGAGAGTAATCATCAGAGCGATAGCAAAGAGAAAGGGTTCGACATGCAAGTGAAGTGAGAACGAGATGATTAGACTACTGCATAGCCATAGCTGGTTGGGCGAGGGGCAACACCGGACCGGGATGCGACGGTTGAAGTCGTCGGGCACCTTGCTGGGGCATTGGCTTGATGTTGCGGAGAGTAGTGTTATTCAGAAGCATGGGATTGACAGTCGCAGAAGACGTTGGGGCGAGATTCTGTAAAGACGCCGCCCGCTTGACTCCCCGGTTGGCGTTATTGGAATGAGTAGCGAGATTTTGGCTGCTTGAAGTAGGGCGAGGAGCGATGGCGATGGGAGTAGGACCTCGAGGAACTGAGCCGCTTTGGTTTCGGGAGCTACTTGTCGATTGGGCTGCGATCGCCATGCGACGTTGTTGCAGACCGGCGTTGCGAGACTTGGACGGTGCCCCCGAGCGAGGAGGAGACAGGCGACTTGGGCCAGCAGTCTCGCCACCAACACGCTGGCGTTTCGGTGGGCGAACGTCAGCAGCGTCTTGATTTCGGGGAGTGTATGGGAGATAATTGCTGGACGCCGGGTAGTTGCTTGGAGGTTGCGACGGGGGGCTGGATTGATAATCGCCAACGGGGGTCCGTGGAGTAGACTGCCAGACAGGTTGGCTTGGCCCGGCCATGGTCTGTGTCAGGAATTGAGCGTTCGACGAAGCTGCTTGGCCTGCCATGAAACCAGCGAGGAACTCCGCGGACTGTGCGTTCATCGTCGTCGCCGGTTGCTGCAAGAACGATAAATCGTGGAAGTCGATAGACATGGTGGCGGTGGAGCAGGAAGGTTCAGCGGGGGTCTCGGTGGGTAAGGAAAAGTCGAAGGTTGGTGCGCTGGCCGACGACTCGGCGGGGAGATCGACGAAGGATCCGCCGAACACTGATGCCCATGGGTCCGAGTACGAATCGACGCTGGACTGGCTGTCGCCGGCTGCGACAAACATAGACTCTAAGTTTGAGGCGGATGTCGATACGGATGTTATCCGGCTGCCGTCCAAAGAGCCATCCTGACCGGCAGGGGAGTCCAGCTCATCTTCGACTTCAGTTGCCGCCATATCGTCGTCGAGATCCGCTTGCAAATCCTGTGCTCTGGACAGTGATGGTGCAAGTCTATTGTCGTTGGCGAAATTGAGCTGACTGAAACCGTAATGGGGTTGAACGACGGGGGACGTGGCTTCAGTCTCTCGGCCCGACGTTGAGATCTCAACTGTGGACTCGCGAGTAGCGGCCGAGACAGAGTCCGCGAATGATGATGTTGGCGCCAACCCGTTCTTCCGACCAGGTCGATTCCGTTCTCGGCGGTTGGAGTACTGAAAAAGCAGGATCAGATGCGTGATCAGCTTCCCCGACTGGGTGCCCTCTGGACAGAGATGGACTCACCCAAATCCCTATCTGACGATAGGTGAGGCCCGTGGCCTCCGCGAGCTTGATCTTTTCATGACGTCTCGGGAAGGTGTGCCCTTTCTCGTACATCCTTGTGAGTATGCATGAAGAAAGCTGGCGGGGGTGCGCAAGGTCAATGTTGGGGCTCGGCACAGGAGAACAATCTCACTAACCACACTCATGTCTTGCAGTGCCTTCTCGTCTTCAGCGTCTGCCGGGCCACCGCCGCTTTCTCCGTCTGCGCCTTCGTCGTCCGAGCCGTCAGCACTGTTACCTCGAGCCTGTAGTGTAGGAGAAGTAGCGTCTTCGTCTTCGGTGTCATCCGCTTCGGTGGCACGGGTGTTGGGGTAGCAAGCCTTAGCCATCTCCGTAGTCTGTTTTAGTAGCGAGCGAATGTCCCTCTTGTAAAACCTTTTCTGCGAGTCGCGGAGCATGTTCTGCAGCTGATTGACGTCGGCTACGGCCTTGCTACTTCTGGCTGTCCGAATGATCTTCTTGTGGGTGGAGGCCATTCGCTTTTGTGAGAGGAATTGGAGTTCGACCGCCTTGTCGACATAGACTTGGGAGACTTTGCGGGCGACTTTGAATTCGAGGCCGAGGTCGGATGCTAGACGAGAGGTGATGTCTTCTGGGGCGGGGAGGTTGTGAGAGATAGCAGGGGGAGGCGGGTGGACGGGGCTGGAAGTAGTGCGTGGTCGTTCGTTCTGCAATCTTGACTTCGCACCCCGAATAGTCGCAAGAAGTCGACTAACGGAGAGGGAGGATGAGGATGAGGATGAGGATGAGGATGCCTGCTCAGCGGACATGATGAACGGTGGGGAGCGGGAAGGTGCGAGGAGGGTGTGCGAGGAGGGGGGGATCAAAGTGAGGAGGACAAGGTGAGAGGGAAGTGAAGCCCTTTTGTGTTCTCTCGCGCTCGGTGGATCGACCAAACACCTCGCAACATCATCCTTAAGTGGATTTGGTGAGTTACTGCAGTCCTGGAGACGTCTAAGACGCTCTGGACGCTGATAGCGAAGTTGAGAATAGCCAATGTCGATGAACCAGACCACCGCACTGCTCGCCGCTGCAGACTAATTGCTGCCCAAGGACCACCTGCGCAAACAACACACCAGCCAGTCAGGACCTGGATAAAGGGGCATTGTTCGCCAACCATCACTGACGAACGAGAGCGCACAGTCGAACGACGGCTCGACTCGTTCTACGGTGTCAATGACGACTCTATGCACTCCTCGAGCGAACTCTGTATTGACATTTTTCAGGCAACTTTCCTCTCTGTCTGCCCAATCCACCAGCCGGCAGACTAATTCAAGTGACGCCCGCCACTTAAAGATTCACCTTCCCCAGGTCTAGCATCTCGAAGCTCCATATACCAAAACCCGAAGACAATATCAGCTACAACTGCGCCGGGCAGCGTAGGGCAGGCCTCACAATAGGGCAAGAACCAATTCACCATGACCAGCCGGATTTCGTACTGGACCATCTGGGCCGGCCGAAACCGTAAGACCACTACTAGTGAAACAGCGGTCTCTTTCACCCATTGATCAGATTGCCTGTTGTTCCAGCCAATTTTGGTGTAAAAGACTACGGACTCTCCCGGAGTAAAGCGACCTGGTGAGCAGTATTTCTCTGAAACCAAGGCCACCACAGCCAGTAAAAACAGACTATGGTTCGACTTTGACACTCCTTTGACACTCCATAGCAGTATTAATCCGATCTTATCCCTAGTCGCAGCACTGGTCTGGGGGAGTGGCAAGGGAAAACCTCGTTTGGTACCCAACCGCTGGTATCCTTACAGGTTCTTCGAAGGCCCGTGGATTCGACCAAGGCAGCATCAAGCAGTGATCAAAATATGTCAACAAGTCAAGCAGCTTAGAACAGCCGACGAGTTGACCCGACGTTGAGGCAGACAAATCTGTCGGTATGCCTCCAACGGGCAGTATTGACGTCGCCAAGCATGGGATTCCAACGACCGGAAAAGGCGACCCTTCCGAGCCTAGAATCAAGTACCTCGAACCTGTATACTTGGCCCGAGCTTCTGGTCGTGCTGTCCCATGAACAAGGCGTTCAGACGCCTTGGGCCATGGGTCACCTCAAACTACAGTCACGTGATCAAGATCGAACTTGAGGCGCCAAAGCAACATGCTTCAGCTGCCTATCGGCCATTCCATATGATGTTCTTCGTGAGGGCTTCGAAGCTTTTGGAGACTTTTTAAGTACTTGACTGGGGTTCCGGAGCTTCCGCCCCCCACCCCAAGTGCTTGACGGGTTTACCTCTTGGAAAGCGACATGCCTAGACTGGATCAGAATCCCGCGTAAGGGTGACAGTTAGTAAGAATACTGGAGTACGTATAGAGGGATCTTTCGTTGCGAGTGCTCTGTGCCTAGGGACCGGTCAACGCTCCTGAAGGCCTGGCGGAGTGGCGGGTGACGACCTGTTACGTGTCTTCCTCTTCGTTTCAGCAAGCCGCTATATCCCAATTCCGGAGGGTGTACTTGCTACCCGAGCTATCTGTCCGGAATGAGCTTCGTTCGTGGTCTCAGTCGTTCACAGCGGCGAGCTCTTCGAAGCAGGTCACGGACCTTGCGCGGCCAAAGCGACGTTGGCGAGACTACCCAGAACCGTGCAGGTCAGCAAGGCATACTGGCACAATCATAGGGACGATCCGTATTTCGAAAGCCTTTTGCAGATATGTGAACTTGATCCACCATCAGGCTTGCTCTTTGGCTGGGTGTGTTGGTTTGGCGGCTGAAAGCGGCTTCGCCCTGGAAGACTAACTATGGGAGCCCAAAGATCATTGGAGAATGCCCGGAACGTGTCTGTTTCTTGATCCTCGTCGGCGCAGGCTCGATATATGCCAGGAATGATGATATTTAGCTGGCTGGCCAGAATTAGAATGTCATCTGCATCCGTTCACAAGCAGCTACCCGGAACCAACTTACCCCCATGTTGAAAATGAAGTCCTTTTCATTGTCCAAAGGACTATTATCTTCGTTTACATGGCTTGGTCGGTTGGTTGAAAGACCCCATCTATGCGGCCAAAGCTGCTTCAGCCGTTGCCGACCATTGGTGGCTGAAGGCGCTTATTCCGGGACGCTTGCCTCTGAAGACGGCTGCCCCCAGCTGGCCTGGGCGCTGGAGCGAGATCGTTTTACTGTCGACTGGAAGAGGAGAGTGGAGCAATGGTCAAGGCTGGATGTGATGAAGGACAAAGTGGTGTTTGGGTCCTTGTCCCGGAATCCGCTCAATGTCGAGGCCACAACAACGTACGGCGAACTCAGCAACACTCTTACACGGACGACCTTCATCCTTAGTCCTAATACTGTTTTTCGGGAGTTGATACTGTTTCTCTCCTGACCAAGGGAACGGCCACCGGGTAGGGATCAGCATGTGTGTTCCCAAAAGTCGTGGCGGTCCCATGTCGTATCGGCTTGTTTGGGCCCATCCTCCAAAGTCCTTTTGTTCTCCCCCTTCTTCTTATTTCTCCTCTGACTACCGGATACCCTCTCTCTCCAACTACACCCCCTCCACCCATCATCCCCTCCCGACTCCATCCGCGGTTCTGCCCAAGTCGTCGACCAGCTCGCACCAGCAGCTCAGTCCCAACAACCCGCACAGCAATCCTCAGAACCATCGAGGCAGCCCGGTGACCAGAAGAGCGTTTGCAAGAACAGTTCCCTCCAACCGTCCGCTCCCCCCTTCTCCTCTCCTCCATCCCATTTCCCCCTCCCCCTACCATGTCCTCATCTACAGATCCAAGCTCCCCAGCACCATCGACTCCCTCCGACGAAGACCTTCAATTCCCTCATATCCGCCAAATCTCCCATCCACGGTCCCATGATGACTTCGTCATCTACGAGGACCTCGCCGCCTTCGAAAAACATCTCCTTCTATTCGACCAGACCCACGACGAGTACGCCCTCCTGCAACTGGAACAACACTGGCAGATACTCGAGTCCCGCGCCGTCTCTCTTGACCAACAGGGACAGCTGGGAGACGAAAGCAGAGAGCTCCTCCACTATGTCATAGACTGTGTGGAAGCGATGCTCGAGAGCTTTCTGGAGAACGATGCGGATTATCAGACTGTCAGCGGTAGCCTTGCAGCTGCAATCCAGTCTGTCTTCGAGGAGGAGGCCCGTGAGGCTCAAGCAAACAAGCCGAAAAAGATCAAGGTGTCACACTCCCCCGTTCCGCTGCCTAAGAAGGCCAAGCCCCAGTTGCAAATCAAACGACTCCCTATCGACTTCCCAAAGACACATCGCAAACGCCGAGTGGAGTCGGGCATACCAGGGCAGGAGTCGTTGAAATTCAGACCATGTCGAGATTTCTTTATGGCGAACCTCAGCGACCCATACCCAACGGCGAGCCAGAAGCAAGACCTTCAAGCCCGCGCCGGGATCAACGCCACTTCGCTGAACCAATGGTTCACTAACACTCGCCGACGTTCGGGCTGGATGGACATATTGAAAAACCACGCCAACAATCGCAAAGACGAAATGAAGAACATCGTCGAGGGTGTCCTCTTTAACCCACACTACCGAGCAAGCGATGAAGTTAAAGATGCAGTAATGAAGATGCGGAAGTACGTCGACGAACTCGCAAGAGAGGTAGTCAGTAGTGACTTCATGAACGACCTCAATGAACTGCTCAAAATGAACGACCGCGATGCCGTGCTCTGGCATGAAGCGCTACGGCAACGGCGAAAGAAGAACGCACAGATCAAGCGCGAGTGCCAAACACCTCAACTATGTCGTGAAGACTCCAATACACGCACTGGAGAGAAACGGAAGCGGGAGGCGGAGGAGGATCCCATTCCATCGAAACTTTCTCGAACCTCTACGTGGTCCGCATCGCCTCGCGCTCTCAAAGCCACTCCCTCGGCTAGCAACATCGACGCCCAGTCCCGCAGGACGCCTACGCAGCATCGTGCAACACCTTCGTCAAGTCGGGATTCCATTCCGATAACCCAATCAGACGCAAGGATGTCGGTCGAGGCTGCAAGTGAGGACGAGATCCACATTCCTCCTAAGGACCTGTCACGCCGAAGACTTGGAGTTCCCGATTGTAAGTACTTTCGCAGTACATCATGTACTGGCGCTTATCAGATTCTGGTTTAGTGTCTGCTCCTCATCGTACGGTAGGGATTCCCCTCTCTGCGGCGTCAACACTGGTGGGGTCGGAACTCGGCGAGGCTCCATCTACCGTCTACCATAAGTCGTCGCCATCATCATATAGCCGCCCACGATCTGGCTCGGAGACGCAGCCCTCGTCGGAAGCCGACTGCGAGGCAACAGCGGATAGTCCAGTCGTTTCCGTCACTGTACCAAAGGTTCAGGCGTCGATCGATCCCAACGACATCCCTTTTACTCTTCGCGAAATGTTAGGGTTCGATGAGCCCAAGCATCTCAACGTCGAGGGCTGGGTCAACGGAGTGCGTCAAGCCGTTCATTCGGCCTCCTTCGTTCCCACCTTGCCAACACTTGGGACAGAGGACCCAGCTATCTTTTGGAGTGATATTATTGACACTTCGTCGCCCTCATATAACCCTGAATCGGCGACGCATTCCAACTCTCCCGCGCAGGTGGATGCTCCGGTAGTCGCAACGGGCGAAGCCTGTCAGGACGTCGTCATACCGATGTCCTCACTACCAGAGGGTGCCTTGGCCCAGTTTCATGCCCTGTCGGTTAACCAGATGCAACAGTTCGATCCATATGCGGCCCCACCCCCAGACCCTTCTGCCACACACCAACCTCATTCTTACGACGGTACCGCCGCATATACGAACCAGGCCTTTGGCTTCGTCGACCAACATCAATTCTCCTCGACAGCAGTTCCTTCCACGATCTCATTCGGACCACCGCTCGAAGCCTCTTCATACGAGTATGGACAAGTGTCTGACATCGTTGGATACGATCCATCGGCGCTTCCCCTACCTACAAAGCAAGAGTCTTTCGTTCAGTCTTGGGACTCGTCAGCAACTCCTCAAATTGTTTATCCAGATACCAGAACTCAATCAGCTCCTTCGCAAGAATGGACGATTTCCCAGCCTGTTTATTATGCAGGATGATCGTCTATGCCCATGCAGTTGTGTATAAGCTAACCATTTTTACTTCTCTTTCAGGCAACCGCACCATGCTAGGACATTCGATATCCTTAATTCTCATCCCCCTCTATTTTCCCCCATGCGTTGCTCACCTTCGCCTCCTCTTGTAACAACCCTCCCCTTTTCCTTGATTGAAATTTGCTCATATTCATTCTAGCTAGCTTATACCTGTATTCTTATATGCCCTTATGCGTGGAACAATGTAGACTGTATTGCTTCCTATCCGTCCCTAATTACTCTTTCACTTGACCACCGACCTGCACCCGACCCGAGATCATCATCCTGACGTAAATCTCCTGGGTCTCCGCTTGGGGGATGCACTCGACACGCACTGCCCCCCAATCTGACAAGCTGATCCCACCCGTTGCCGCCGGGTCCACACCTTTGCCGATTGTGATTTCCTGACTAGCTTCACAGGCTTCAGAACATACTATACGACTTCCATCTGGGATATCTCTGTTATCTTTGAACTGCTTCTATTTAGATGATTGCTAGACGGGAGGTGGGGCCTAAGGGGACTGCCGACGCTCGTACTCGTTCGCCACGTACTTTCAGGCAAACTTTGTCAGCGGAGTTTCTCCTGCTGTACCAGTTGCATTTGTAGCCATGTCTCTCAGTTACACCGGTGAGCTGATGGCCTTCCCAAGTGTCTTACGCTGAGTTTTCCGGTGCATATTAGATACTGTGGTTTTGATCTGCGAGTTCTGTAAGAGGTCGCGCTTGGAGAACTTGAGGTGGGGCTGATCAACCTCGCAGTGGAAGCGACCTTCCACACCATCCTCTGTTTGCGTCAAGTCTATCCCTCTCAGGTTTTTGTGCGGAGGAGAAAATACGACGCTCCAGTATTTCAATCACGAAGCCCGAGTTTGAATGAATACCTAGCCTCCTGCGTAAAATCGATCGGACAAGAGCTGCTAGTTGTGAGTCACTCGGGCCCATATGACCGAGCCCAGTTATTTATAATATACGGATCAGGGCAACGTTCGCTCCGTTGTTCTTGTTATCAAGGATAAAGGAGACGTCGCTTTGGAGCGGTTCGTTTTTTCTGTGAATACGGTGGTCGGAATCGATCAGCAACACCAGGATACGCCGTGAGCCGTTGATCATTACGAGAATCGACCACCTCTCAGCTCTTACCCGTGTCCTCAGTATACCGGATTCCATGACTCGGGAGAATCTTCAGCAGTCCTTCCGCTCGTTCTTGGTGAAACTCAATAGCACTGAAGCTCAGATGCTAGGTAATGACGACGACCAAGGTATGTTAATTGGATCGGTTGAAAGTTGAGATGTCTTACTGATTCGCATCAGAGGAGCTTAGATTCTCTGTTGTACTGGAAATGAAGGAGGAAAACGTTCCGACGGCCACCCCAAACGAGGTATATGGTTTGGCTAGTTGACCCGGACCAGATCCTGAACACGAGACCAACCATGATATTTCTACAGCAAGACCCGGTTCCATGGGTCCCTGCTGTTCTCCAACATACCGCAGCAGGTACTTCCGGAGAAGCCGATGTATACATGGTCAGAGCAGTCGAGACCGGAATCATCAATGTAGGATATCTACTCTTCTTGCAGCTGAAGTACTTCTGATGTCCCCCTTTCAGTTCTCCCTTGCAATCCAGGAGTCCGAGGAGAAGATACAGAGAAGTAAATTCAGAGCGAGCAAAGGGAAGGAGAGCCTAGCGCAGTCTTAGGATCTAATCCTGCGAGTTCGCGATACTACGATTATCGGGTCAACGTGCATAAGCTTCAAACAAGGGTGTGCTGATGCAATAAAACAAGAGCTTTGCACGGCCCGGACAATGGAATTACATTCTACGCGAAGTCAATCACAACAACTCGCCTCCAGGGTCTACCTATAACATCAGACATCAAGAGGCAAAGTCGTCCTGAATCTTCATCGAAATAAGGCTTCACACCGCCGGACCCAGTCGAATCTGCAATCACATGGGCGTTATTAACCAAGACATCCGCTCCATCAGAGCCCATCTTGAGCGCAAAGCTGCCATGATATTCAATTGCGGCTGGCGTCGGTTCATCAACAAAATCACCTCCGGAGTGGCTGCGTTGTCCTTCCATGGTATAACATCTAAACTCCCATACGCCGGTATCTCTTGCCCAATTCATCGCTAAGCACCGCAGTCGGCCCAAAACGAATGCGTGCCAGGGCGCTTCGGTTGTACTGTGGGCGACATTAGTCCCGCCGGCTCTGTCGACGTGAATGATTGAGAGGCAATTGGTTGACCGGGATAGAGTAAAGAGAATGTGGCCCGATTGGTTCGGCCCCGGCAACGAAAAGATATTCGGAGTACAGTTATGGCTGGTATAAGAATATTCCCACAGAGGGTAAGTATGGTCTTGAGGGAATTGGAGCTCGTGGAGGGATTCGAGGGGTTGGAACTGAGGTGCCTGAAAATACATGAACTTTCGACTTGAAGAGTCGAAAATAAGGATCGAATTATCCTTCAGAACGTATAATGAATACGGTGTTGCGATAGACATCTGGACAGTAACCATCAGTACGGTTGCAAGAGAAGAGAGTACAGCCTCATGACCTACTTGAGAGTCGTACCGCATTACGCCACAGCGGAATTTATCTGTTCCACGAAGTAATGTTCTCCAGTCAAATATTACGAGGCAGTTTCTATTAGCTAAGGAATATATAAGCATATTGAGGTGGACCCGGTAGAGCTGTATGAGGTGTGGGATGGTGGTCTGGCCGAGATAGTGAGCTTGAGGGGAGGCCTTCGAGCAATCGGCCACCCAAAACGCAAACGTGCTATGAGTGGGGGTAGCGTTAATCTTGAATATTAATAGACAGTGTAAGTTGCAGCTATTCTTACTCTCTTGCTGCGGGCCAAGCTATTTCTGCAATAATGAAAATGCTACCCAGGCCGTCCTTTCCAACCCTCCAATTACGGGCCGTGAAGTGGTGACCATCTTCGCGGACAAGCTCGAAGAGCGCCTGTTCACTAGCTCGCTCTGGGGTATCTAAGTCCACAACACGGGTACAGATACGCCGGGGCATTATGACCAAGTAACGACCGCCTGGTACAATGCATAGCCTGTCCACTGTCTCAGGGACTTCTATCTTCCGAGTAGACTTGAAATTCGGGCGTGCGTTCCGCCAGTGTTTGGAAACAGTAAAATGTTTTCTTTCGAAGGCTTCCATGTCCGCGGCTGTCATTTTGGTGCATTCTCTTCGCGGGGATGGACTTGCTTCCAGAAGTTTGGCGGTTCTTCTTACCCACAAGGCTCGAGCACTAGTAAGCTCAAGAAGAGCTCTACAGCACTTCAAACACGCATCAGTCAGCAGAAGCTCAAAGTCCAGTCGACGCATGCATATACCTGTCTCACGGAGAGGATATCTGGAAAGACAAGTCGTACTAGAATCTCCAGGAGCAGTTCTGCAGGAAGCTTGAAAATACCCCTACACCGCCAGTATGAAATTTAAAGAGTAATCAAATTTCCTCTCGCACACGAGACTTACCGGATCTCTTCCTGGTTGATTAAATCCATGATCAAGATGGGATGTTTATCTTGGTTGATTGTGTAACATTGTCACTCCGTCACGCGCCATTTGTTGTTCTCAGCCACATCCAAACTTTCCCGTCACTCAATATGTCCGACGAAGCCTGGTCCTTTTCGCTCAGAGGAGGATGTGGATACGCTGAAGATGAAGACAGTATGGAAGCAGCTGACTCTGCCCATGGAGTTGATCAGATGACGGACGAGACCCTCGTCAACGCTGAAGTGGATCTGTCGAGTCGCGAGGATTCCGCTCACTTTGAATCCAATCCTTGGACTATTGCAAAGCTGAACGCTTTCAATAGAGCTCGTACATTTTCGAAGTTCAAGCCTACTCCACCTCATCCAACCCCGGAACTCCTCGCAAAGCGTATGGACGTCTCTGACCCTCAGTCTCGACCAGGAAAGGCCGAGAAGGTCAAACTGGAGCATGAAACCCCAATATGTGATCTTGAGCTCGTACGAACTACCCCTTCGCTGTCCAGGGATCCTCCAAAGGTAACAACGTCCGCATCTTCTGGGACGATTCGCGGGTGTTCCGATGGGAATACACTCCCCAGAGATATCGCTCACAAAGATGACGAACCGCGGACTTCGTATACCTTGCAGCTCGAGGGACTGCCTCTACCAAAACGCGCTCGTTTGCCCACATACCCAGATACTGAGAAGATTCCCAAGGGGCCAAAGCAACCTCTTCCTAGACAAGGCCCGGCTAGAATACCTAAGGTATCATCGCCTCTCGAAGCTCAACCACAACTGGTGTTTGGCGCCCGAACCGCGCATCCAATCCACCAGAAGTCCCCGCATGCGCTAGCCACGATTACAGAAGGGTTTCCTACTTCGCCCCGCTCAGAATTGCAGTCCCGAAACGATCCCCGGCCTACAAGAGGCTGGAAATCCCGCACCATATCAACCACACCCAAGACCCAAAACACTTCTCCCACCGCTGGTAGCCAGGCCGAATACGGAATAAGTATATCCCGACCAACCCCGTGGAATTGCGTGAATTCGCTTGCGACTCCCGACCGCCGTCAGGGCTCATCAGTTTCGCAAATTCTCTCATTGTCTCCTTCGAAACCCACCAGGAACAGCTTTCTCAAAGTCACTGAGTCCCACATGTCTGATGTCTCACTCGTTGACAAGGTCAGTGAAGCAACTAGAACCGCAGTATTGAAGCGCTAACTTCGTGGAGGAAAGAGTGGCACTTTATGTGATGCTATGTCGACAACATATCTTCCTAGCACACCAGCAGCCAGGTCTCTGCATGGAAGAGCCATCATCCGTCCGTCCAGACACCCTGATTTTGGAGATGACGAAAGCCAACTTTGGTCAACACTGCCAAAAAAGCGGAAGCGAGCTGACCCTCCCGAAACTCCGGATCCCTACAGGAGCAGTGGCACGTTCAGGCTCCCTAACCTTCCACTTAACCTAACTCCCGCTTCTCCGACGTCCCCTCGTGTCACCCTCTATCGACCACCTCCAAGGCCCGACACATCGGACCATCTGGCTACTACTCCGAAATGGACATTCTACCGAACAACTGGCGGAACAGGATTTCATGAATAAACGGTGTTTTGTTATCATTATTGAATGTAACGAATGAATGCATTGAAAATAAGCCGCCACCACCGTATAAGTGGAAAACTGTTACAAGCGCCGTAATGCTACCGAGTTTGAGGCAAAAGACCTCCCAATGGGTGCTGCTTCAGACCCTTGTGGATGAACTCGTGACATTTCTTTCCCGGTTCGACGCCCAGCAAGTCTTCTAGCTCTTCGAGTGACATCTCGCAAAGTGCGGCGACGCTACCCACTCGATTCATGACATAGCGGAGATTCTTGGTTCCGATTCCGGGAAGTGCTCTCAGCAAGTCTTCTGCTAGGGTGTTGACATCTTCCAATTGAGCTCCTCCGCCGTCTTCATCCGTGCCTATGGAAATAGCTTTGATAACGTCTGGTTCAGGGAAGTTGGTCTTGAGCTCTCGAATGATGTCAACAGATGCGTGAGGCGAGGATGACCACACGACTCGAAGACGGGGAAAGGATAGAGTAAGGAGGATGAGCTTGGATTGAATGAGCAAATCGGTGTCATTTGAGGGCTTGGGGCCGGTATCCTTTCCCTTTTCAGCTTGCCTTTTCTTGGCACCAGACTTAGTTTCGGCTAAGGTCTAATCAGTCATGTCGGCGCCGTCAGTCTGGTGACCCGTAAGAGAGTGTATCCCGTACCTGCAACGAGAACGACCTGCTTTCTTCGAACTCTATTAGCAGTATCGGGTAGTTGTAATGAGCAGACATTAGTTCGCATTGCGTGTACCTGCGGGGGAAAAAAATGTCTCATGGAGCTGCTCAAACCAGCAGCAAGCGGACTCACAGTCGACCGCTGTTGAAGCTTTGTATGAGGTCTGGAATGCTCTTGCGCTCCATACACATATCAGGAGTCAAAATGTAGTCCCCAACTGTCAAAGTCGCTGGAACAACTTGCAATCGCCCTTTATCCAGCAAATTCGGGAGACTCGATCGAAATTCGCGCATGTCTACAACCACCTGTGCCGTTATCTGAAAGTGAATGGAAGATATTTGGCTTCTTTATGAGAAGAACGTACACGAGGAGGTTCTGTTTCGACAGCCATTGCTCCCCGCACTCCGCCGATACGTGTACTGAGAGCCGTTACCTTCTCCGAATAAGAGGACGTGACTGGTTCTCCTATTGTTAGAAGCATGGACTACGGAAAAAAGCGTGTCATTAAAAACCGGCTCCGGGATCCGAAGAAGTCACTCACCCCTCTTTCCTTGATGAGGCGCTCGAATGCATCCTTTTCTCTTCGTTGTCCAGCGAGATATTTGTGTTCCTCCGAAGTCAAGTGATACGCCATAAAGTATACCCGCACAGCTAGTCCAGGGTTGGAGCTTCGATACACCTATGGATGCTTTCGTGATGCGTTATGCTGGAAAAATAAAAACAAAGCCTACCTCGATTCTGCGTATAAAGTCTTGATTTGGATCATACACGACAATATATCGTGGACGTATTTCGTGTAGGATTTGGTCATCACCGTCATCACCATAGACTCTGACAGCGACGATTTGCTCGGGCGTTAAGAGGCCGTAGTCGTCGTCAAACCCAGCATCCAACTCGTCTTCTCGGAGGAGCTCCGCTTCAAACGAAGGTACTGGTTGATGAACTTCTTGGTCTGCTCTGGCTGCGCTCATATAGAGTTCAGAGCCGACCTGCCCTTCCTCGATCATTGTTGCTTGCGTAGCTAGGCTGTCTCCAATGGAAACGTCAGCAATTAGACAGCTTGCGGAAAAAGAAATGATGCCCCACAAATCTGCAATCAAATCTGCTTCAATCTCAAGGTCTGCCTCGTTTGGCATCAGGCCACTTCTTTCCAGTTCCTTCTTCCGGTCCTTTTCACTGACGACTCTGACATCCCCCCCGCCTCTGACCCGACGCCTCGCTTGCTTAGCAGCAGCCCTTTGCTGGTCCTTCCTTTTTAGAGCTTCGCTAAGACCATCGTCTTGATTGGACCTATTTGACGGAACCGAAGAGTTCCCATTTCCCGAGGGCTTCTCTTCCGACTCTGAAAGCATGCTCTTCCACCACAGGTAGCTCTTCAAGCGACGTTCAAGGAGTGGCTGACCTGGTGAGTCCGGGTTATGATGCATCGAAGCAAGGAACTCTTGGATGAGGGTGGCGGTCCGATGGTCGTTGACCATCACAAGGACCGTATTTGTTCCCGGTTCCACTTTCATGCTTGCATTAGCATATGGGGATCATCGACTGATCTGGAGACTCTTACTGTGTTGAGATGGTCGAGACATCATCTCTTGTTCGATTTCCAGGAGGACTTCAGCGAGAACGGGCCATTTTCCTGGTTCTTCCAGCACGGGTTGCATTTCACGGGGCATCCAAGGCAACCATCTCGGCCCACGGTCCTGCGTTGCACCAGTAGTCCCCTGTACCTCGTCTAGGATTGCCCACTCATCATCATCGTTGCCTGCAGTAGCCTGTTGTTTCGGGGCCATGACATAACAGCGTGCTTTTGCCGTCGTGATGATGATGTGAGCAGCTTCAGTGAAAAGCCAATCAGACTTCTCTTGCCGAGCTAATGGGTGCCGCGATGTTGAAGAGTTTGAAGCGACGATGCTTTCCAGGTAGGAGTGAAATGTGATGGGATCCAAAGCTAAAAGGTACTTGAGAAGTCGACGGAGCGTGCCTAGATCACTGACTAGTTGCTTTGTCTTTGATCCAATCTTGTGCCACACCGGGTCCAGCTGACGACGGACAATAGAGTCGAACGACACGAAGTAGGCATTCTCCACCGTCAAGTCGTCCAAGTCCAGCTAAATGATCAGGAGGATAAGCTTACTTGTTCCGCTGAACGAACGATACGAGAATGCAACCTCCTACCGTAGTATTATTCTTCTTAAGCTCGTTGAGAGTGGCGGATATGCAGTGGACGATGCCTTGATGTATATCTTGCATCTTCGGTGTCATTGGAACGTAGAGCTCGACTACATCAGCTTTGCGTCGACCGAGAGATGTTTGAACTGCTTCGTGAAACCTTTTCCAACATCAGCCTCAAGGTAATTTCCCGTTAGGATAACACTCACCGAGGGTATATATGGGTCCGCTTAAGCTGAAGCTCGGTGATTACACTTTTGAGGGGGAACATTCCTTGAGTGAACTGTTCTGGTTGATCTGAGAAAGCTTTAACGAATCCATCCTAGCCCGAAAAGCGAAGAAAGAGGGAAAAATCAATGCTTCAAGTAATTCAGAAGCACCGTTAGTCTTCCAGAAACGTACTTTGTTTTCTTTGCGGAAAAGACGGACAACAAAAGACTCGAGGCTTGTCGGAGTGACTCTGTCAGAGAGACGGAGGTCAGCGTTATATCTAACGTCTTGCGTGGTCCGACTCACTTTTCAGCATGCAATATTACCATACCCGTGATCAATTCGACAGGGATGTCCTTCTGTAGAAGGTCCACCACAAGAATACGGGACGTAACCGATATTAAACCTCCCTTCTTGTAAAGCAGCTGCCTAAGCAAGTCGTAAATACGAATCAGGGGCTCAAGAAGCGCCGGAAGGTCTTTCACCTGTCCTTTTTACTCATCTCATAGTCAACTATTCTTAAGCCGGGGTTACGAACACCCATCGTTCCAAGCTGCGAGCCAATACTTTTTTCCTCATCCCCGCTGGCATTGATTAACAGGACTAGATTTTGAGGACCATCGTATATCTGTAACAAGGTGCAGACGATCTTCTGCAAACCTAGCCCTCGCCCAATGATGACGAGATCTGAGGTCTTGGGGTCATGAATCTCGGTTACCAGGGTGTGCTGATAGGGTAGTAGGAAAGGACGTTTGCTAGCCATTGCTGGTAAGCTTACGCCCGCCGTCCTTGTGGGGTTACTTATTAGACCGGCTGGGTTTGTAGCTGTCGGGTGGTGGATGTGGTTGGTCTTTCGGCACCTCAAGTCCGTGAGTCCGTCACCCCTGAATTCAACAACGTTCAACTGCATCGTTAAAATTCATAAGGACCGTTGGCGGAATTATACATCCTGAACTGAGCAACGTAGTGACAGAGAAAGGAACAGTAGTGCAACACAGTATTGTGAACTAGATCATCGATAATACGCTTGAACAGCTAGTCCAGGTAAACGATAGCGGATGGAGCTAATTGAGAGTTCGGCCCGTTAGCCAGTGCATTCAATGAAAGGTATTTCATGTAGACGGCATCCGCAAAGCCATCTCCACTCTACAGAGTAATAACGTGGATATATCAGACACCAACGAAGAAACACATCAGGTGAGTTCGCTTACGTGGATCAGTCCTAGCAACTCTTGAATGAACAGCTCTTTGCTCAGCGACGTGCTGCCATGGCCTTGTATGATGCTGTTCCCAGGAGTTCTCAGTGCTTGGATAACCGCTTCCGAAGCAGCATTTCGATCAAGTTGCCGAGCATTCTCGTCGAAAGAGTTATTTCTGGGGACATAGGTTGGTCGTGGCTGTTGCTGTTGTTGTACGGGGTGCTGTTGATGAAGAGCCGGTGAGCCGTTGCGGCGATTAGCCTTGTTTCTCTTCTCTCGGACAGCGCGAGGTTGAGGAAGCTGGGATGGTGAGGGTGGCACAGCCTTTTCGTTCTTAGGCCGCTGCAAAGGCTCGTTCATCCAAGGGGAGACTATCCCAGCAGCTCCGTCGCTTTCAAAGTCGTAAGCGACCAGCTCTCTTCCGGCACCGTTGTGCTGACCATGGCGCTTTGACTTGGGTATGGGGGTGGTTTGCACATTCGAATTGCCGGGGTGGCCGTATGGATTCGGGGGAGTTCGAGGTCGGGCAACGGGGGATCCTTCCTCATCCTCGTTTATCGGAATGAACCCAGCGGGGACTGGAGGTGTTCGTGGAGTGGCTCGGGAAGAGTCTACTGGTGCGGTCAATGTTCCAGCTGGGGACGGTTGGACGGGGATCCCAAGGAGCTGCTTTAACATGTTACCTTCCGCGGCTCCATCTGCAGGTCCACCGGTATAAACGGTCTCGGATTTGTGTTCTGTTGAGGTGACGGTCGTCCCGCCTTGAGAAGCTGTCGTCGTAGAAGTCGTGGACGTCGTGGCACCAGCTGCTGCAGCTGAAGCAGCAGCCGAAGCAAACATGGCTTGGAGTAAGGCCGATCCTCCAAGATTTAGAGCAGGTGATGGGTTGGACGGCGGGGGAGGGGTTGCAGCCTGTGGCGTCGTGAGCTTGGCGAACAGGGAGTTGATGCTTGCGTGACCACCAGCCGAAGCTGTCGATTCATTGGTCCCAGTCGAAGCGGGGGCGGCTAGCGGTACTCCTGGGACAGGATCGGGTTGTTCTTCTATTTGTGACCCAGACGGAGCGTTCTTCTGGTGACCACGGCGGTTCTTCTTAGGGCTTTGTCCTGGCGGCGGAGGTAGTGGTTGGATAAGGGGCAAGGATGCGTCCTCAGGACGTTCCAGAGGATGGTAGAGCAAGACTGGTGAATAAGGGGCGTCCGTCTTTGCAATGTGATTGTGTATCCTTTGAATAAAATAGCAGTCAACACCAGAGATCCAAACGCCAAGCATGCACATACTTCATCATGAAGTCGCTAAGCCGTTTCCGCTCGACCAAGTCTGCAGTCCAAATCCCAATAAACCGTTCAAACTCATCTGGGATGGCAGGCTCATTAGCACACGTAAAGACGGACGGAATCTGGACGCTTTCACCTAGCCCAACGTCCACGGGACGATAGATAATGTAGTCGTCGGTAACTTCCATCTCGTCTCCCCGCCGCAATGGCTGGACGAAGTTACCAGCTCCTTCACGGTTGAGGATACAAAATCCATGGATTGGAGGATCTGTCCTGACCAAGTGATAGAATAGAAAGGGCCAACGATGGTTGATGTGAGTCGAACGGAATCTCGTCAGACGAACAGCGGCCCAAGCTCCCCAGCAAGGGCACAGACTCACCTGGTGTAAACGAACATGGAGCCCTCGACGCCGCGCTTAACCCATCTGTCTTCTTCGTATCGATATAGTACAGCATACGTAAATTGATCCACTATAGTTGTTATTGCTGGGTCATGTCGCTGTAGGACCCGTATGTTCCATTGCAAGCGCATCGCGGTGGACATGACATCTTGAGGATCCTGCGTTAATGGGCCCGTATCCTTATTCTGGCTGTGCTTTTTGCTCCGGTTATTGTTGCGATTAGACATGTATGCGAGGGGTAGAGGTGGTATAGAGTTGGGGGTGGAAGAGAGGGGTGAAGGGAGTGACAAGCAGGCGTGCTCGGTGCATCGGGTGTTTGGCAAGGCATTTGTTCGCAGACTGCAGAAACGGAAAGCCGAAACCAGCTGAGTGCCATCTCATTCGGCGATGCGGAAACACTGGAGAGACTATCAAATTATCATAAATCGTCGTGTATTGAAGATCTTTGACCAAGTGAATAAGATTGGGAGTGCGGTATCGACGAAAGCAAAGCGTCCACAATTACAGTCCTTCTCAGCATGCCACCCCCGCCGTTAGAGCAGCTCAGCCGGTTTAAGCAGTAGCGCCGTAATGGATGGGCTGCTGTGGTTGAGGAGCCGCGTAGACAGGTTGATATTCACCATTGCCAACGTAGTGGTAGCCTCCGACACCGTATTTCTCTTCAGCCTTCATCTTACGATAGATGAGCCAGAACGCGTGGATGTGGCCCTGTAAAGATGAACAGTGGTTAGCTCGCTGGAGACCTCGCTTGGTCGAGACGAACGCACTGGGATATATCCGAGTCTGGCAGTCGTTGGAACCGGTCAGTGAATCCTTGTGAAGACCCCCTAAGGACAGTTTGCCACCCACATGGTCTAAGGGAGTTAGAATGATTAGTTACTGTATATAACTCGATGCAAATGGTGTCAAAGACATACCAGGAGAATGTTGATGATAAGGTCGCAAGAGCATCCTAGAATCCGAGTGGTTAGTCGCTGGCTTTTGTTCTCTAGCTTAATGGGACGTACCAGTAATGAAGGCTGCGGCAGCCTGGGTAGATAGGGATGTATGGTCGGTGGGTGTCAGGAGCAACGGTCATCGACAGAGCCACTTACAGGAGGGAAGAGAATGGCGACGATGATGAGAAGAACGTCTGAGCCTTTGACAGTCATGATTATGATTCGTGGTATGAGCTAGGGCGATGCTGGGGCAAGTAGGCTTGTCCTGAGGAAAGTGAGTGTTGGTGGTTACGATTGCAACTGTGAGGACGAGTTGGACCACATGCAATCCTTGCGCTTGTCGTTGTTTGGGCCCTCCTAAAGAACAGATGACGCAATGCCTGCTACGGGCGCAGGCACCCGGTGGCTCGAGCACAAGAGAAATGGGATTCAAACGCTTTGCATGTCTTACATTAAGCTGGGGTATACGAGACAAGTGATAGACGCGACAATGTCGGGGAGGTGCCAGTCAAACGCTTAGTAAGTGGCCTTGTTATCCACGACAGGTGGGGGAACAGTCGCCCCGGTAGCCCCATAGCTTCCGACTTGAGGGCCAGTGGCCGCCGTAGCCTGGTTTGCTGCGTACACTGGTGCGTAGACGCCACTACCCGTGTCTACCGGCGATTGATAACACGTTCAATACCGGCGTGCAGAGTACTCGGGAAAGTCGGGCGAGACTCACATTTGTATCCTCCAGGTCCATAGGCCTCTTCAGCCTTCATCTTCTTGTAGATGAGCCAGAAGGCGTGGATATGACCCTAACTCAGTGGGAAGACGGTGAGCAAGAGAACGGCGTAATATCCGAGTCAGGAGTCCCTCTCACAGGAATGAAGCCCAAACTATGAGTAAAGGTGCCTTAGTTGAGCCAGTCAACAGATAGGGGAGGCTGATGCTTACATGGTCTACGGACGCGAGGAAGGGCACTGGTTAGACATTGATACATTTAGACAACGTCCACTACTCACCAAAAGGATATTGATCAGGAGGTCGCAAGAACATCCTGATGGCCATTCCGTTGAGCAAAATTCTAGCCAAAATTGACCCCAAATCTCTACCAACCTGTCATCAAGAACACAGCCAATGGCGGGAAGAGGATGGCCACGATGATTAGAACGATATCTCCGCCTTGAATACGCATGATTCGTTTTCACTCTAATAAGTTGTAGAAGTGGGGAGAGGTGAAAGTGCGAGGACTCAGGCAGCTCCACCCTCGCAACTCGCTTTTTGTAGAGACGAAGAAGATGACGTAGCCCATGCCTACTCCTCGTGAACTCCGGGCATTCTTTGAGTGCAGTATTTAGCACCAATCGCTCCTCGACCATATCGCGTGCTTGACGTCAGTGTTGTTGTTTTTGGTTCGTTCAGGCGTGTCGCGTATTCCCGCGGTTCAGTTCGCTTACCTGCTTCGACCCGCTCTCTGACGACAGCACCACGTCCCACTGGTCTCCGCAGTTCCAAGCCCCAACGAACAATGTCAACGTCAATGGCTTATCTAGACGTTAATCTCTTATCATGTTCATCTGCACCGGCTCTCGGCGTGCCACGTTTCACGGCACCGCATTGTTCCACAAAGCCGACTCCGACTCGGCCTGGGGATTTGCCAGCCTGGTGATGCGGTGAACCGGAACTATCTTAACTGCTTGACTTATCGGAAGGCTTCTGCTATGGTCGCTTATTGGCCAAAGTCGAGTTCTTCCGGCGCTCGCTAATTCTTTGGAACACATTTTCTATGGGTTTTCAAACAAGTCATCGGGGTCCGGGTGGTTCGTTCAAGCCCGCGGACCGACAAGCAGTTATCTTTCACCGCCAACTTCGGCTACGATGAGCCGCAATATGTTGGAACCCGACGCAGTCATTTGTATCGAGAGTATAAAGTCTGGTTTGACTTGTACGCAGCAGTTTGGCCGCCGTTGCTGATCGGGTGGCGGGCGCTCCGAGATCCCAGGAACGGGAGACTTAATGTTAATCGTACAACTTTGCTACGTGTGTGATATGCTATGCGAACCCAAATTCGTTCGCTCATTGCGTCACTTTCTATGAAGCTTCCCTGCTTTGAGGTCCTGCTTGAGCCCTAGCCTTTTCGTTTCGCTCGTTCCATCTAGAGCGCCTGAGACCGAGACCTTGGATCCATCTCTTGAGTCAGGAATTCTTTAAAGAGTACCTCGGAACCGAAGCTCTGTGTAGTGGAGTCCCATTGATGAGATGAAAATTTGACGTCGACATGGCACAATGCCGAAAAAGCTTGTATGTAGCCTGGGAAGCGTGGATGTCTGACCGACCGAGAGATCCGTCCAACAGGCTATCAGCATCGATCCTACACCTCGGTAGGGAATGATTTCATTCTATCTTCGAAACGAGTCGATAACCATTCTTAATCGCTCTTCCGATTTTTAGGGCGTGATCCGAGATGCCCCCAAAACGATTGGGTTTTAGCGCCTTTTGCCTTTTTGGGTTCCGCGGCGCTTGGGTCGGGCCAAAAAAGAGTCACAAGGACACCACACAAGAACTCCGTAGAATCTGGTCGCTAATTCAGAAAAGATCCATAGAAGCTGTTGCAGCAGATTCGTACACGCTGGAGCTCCGATTGCCACGCACCAGAAATTAGATGCAAGACGGGCATTTCCCCGCACGATCTCTTTACTGTGCCTGAAACCATCGGGAGGGAGTTTTAGGCGACCTCCGACTTCGAAGTAATTTGGCTCGCCGATGGAGACGGGCACTGCGCCGTACGGATCACCTGGCACAGGAGAGTCATGAACATATCCCTACTCCAGGCCGATGCCTTTTTGCAAAATGTGCATTTAGCATGAGAACATAGCCAAAATCCCTGCAATAATCACACCCAAATTGACGGCTGTGACCAAACACGAACACGTCTGGGGGGATTCTCCACAGACAACAAGAGTCTCGAGGAGTTCCAACAGTCACTGCGTTTCCCCCGCGAACGCCCAAACGCCAAATTCTGCGAAGCATGAGCGGCCACTTTGCCTGATTCGCTCCGAAAAAAGGAGGGGGATGCGTTCGGATCATCCGCTCAAAATCGATTCAGCGAGCGGTGCATGGCTTCGGTGGTGCAAGGCTTTCTTGATCGGTTTAGATATAATATTCGGTGCGGTCTTACCGCGGGGGCGGATGGTTTTGGGCACCAAACCCAACGCTTTTGGTTCGTTGCTCGGACGACATACGAGGTCTCACCGGTGGCTCTCCGTCCAGACTGTGTAACATCGCATCCTCTCTTTACACTCATTTGAGTCAAGGTTCTTCCACCCACCGTATAAAGGCTGGACGAAGTGGAAGGGTTCAGAGCATTCTTCACTGCTAATAACTTGTATTTCGTTGACTCTCTTTTTTCCCTAATGGCTGCTGGTGAGCATTCCCGAGCCCGCGCGCCTTGCTCAGACCGCCAATCTTCTTTGCTCACCTCTCGACATAGGTACTCGCTACTTCTTGACACTGCACAACTTAATGCAAGCTGGCGACCTGGAGATGACGATCGAATGCGTAGAGTCTGGGAAGCTCCATCAGGCATCCTGGGGTTGCTACATTAATAGTGGGTCTCCTTCTCCTGCGAATGATATCAACATAGACTGAGCATCCTATATGAACGTATCCTCTTCCTCAGTAACTCGCGTCAACAACCTCGTTTACCGCAATGTCGCACCCTTCACCTTCATTGGCACCGGCAGTAATCGAACCGAATCGAAAGACGACGCAGCCCGCAACGCCCTGCGAGGCATAGGGTTCAACTTCAACAACGTCCAGTAGACCACGCCATCAAACAAATATATGTCTTCTTTCTAGCTTCTTCGTTCATTCCAGCATCTCGGCATAGACAACCTCACGACCGCACTAATGTGTAATTCCTGTATTTTGCATTCCTGCGCTCGTCTTCACCCCTTCGAAATGAGTCATACACCCTTTTCTCCCAATTCCCCATTAATTACCATGTTCTTTTCCATCGAGATTAGTGTAGAGCTTGAATACATTCCTTGTACGAGTTGCTATATTAGTCGTGGATTTTCGCCAAGTCTCAAGCTAACAGCGCCTCAGCCACGCTTTAGTGTGGAGTCTAACTTATGCCCTTATACATCAGTGAGGCTTGACCTTCGGGCACGACCGTGCGTCAAAGCGGAGACTATGTCGGACGGCCACATTCCGTTGTGGTCTACCCGAATGCCGATCCTCCCGTTCGGTCGGGCAGCGCCCGCAATGGAATCGTCGATCCCAATCGGCCCGTGAGCAGGAAAATCAGATAATCTATCTGCTGGGATCTTCGCACTTTTTTAGGACTCGGGCGGTGTCACTGTAACCTTGCATTCGGCAGGCTCAAACTCCTGGTCTAACGTCTTGTCCAGGAGAGGTATCCGGCATGACCGAGAAAATGAATGCGAGGAACGTGTAGGGAGCGAGAAATCATGGTTTTACGTGCTGCCACGTTCCAAAATATGAAATGCGAGGTGAGCTCTTCAAGCCTACTCTTCTTTGGCAATCTGGTCAGGGGAGAGCTCAGGGTCTGGTCGCGTAGGGTGCGAAGTTTGTGTTGGTTTCTCAGGTTAACGCGCCTCTTCCAAAATTTCGATTCCGACGTCCAGCTCGCATTTAGCCCCATGAACAAATCTTGCACGATAGCACGGCAGTCATCATGGGCTCGACTTTCACGGTCGTTTCGGTCAACCTCTCACCCGGGTTGCCCGACGGGTAGTGCATCACCTGGTCAGTGATGTGCCGCATCTGATGCACGAGACTCGAATACGCTAACGGCCTTTGGTATTCACAGCTCGATCTGTGAGCAGCTCAACCAAGCCCCGGGCCGGAATCGTATTGGGCGGAATCGTGCACTCGAACGTACCCTCTGGTGTCGCTTTTCGCCGGGCAGCAGCCCCGCTGGTAGCCCATTTCCATGCTGCCGATCGGTCACCTCGACAGTTTGTTCCCCCTTCGACGGATGAAGAAGCCTCGGCACATCTTAAGAACATCCTTCCTGGATTAGACTTCCCAGCTTCCAGCATTCGCAAAATTGTTACTCATCCGAGTTGGAAAGCTGGCACCGAGGGCCACAACAACCGATTGGCTTTCTTGGGTAAGAATGCACATCCCATCATGGGCTTCCCTATCGTCTACTAACAGCCTCTTACGATCTCAGGGAGAAGAGTATTAAACTCGTCTCTTGTTCTTTTTCTCCACGAAGCCCGGCTGATGGCAAGCACGGAATTGGGAGCTCCCGGCGAGAGCAGGTTCAACCCCCAGGAGTCGGAGATGAATTACCAAACCATAGTGAACTCCATTTTGGATTCGTATCCGCTAGGAGGGCAGGTCGGCCGTGCATGGAACGTTGATCGAGTGACACGTTGGATCTCTGCATTGGTATGCGATTGCATTGTTATTCTCCCAATACTGTGCCGTATTGGACCGGAGTTGACGCCAATACTTCCTTTTAGCCTCCAAACGCCCCCGAAACCGCAAAAAGCTCCGGTAAGAATGCCGCCAGAGCCGCAACCGTCGAAGCAATCGTCGGCTTTGTGTTCCATCAATATGTACGCTCCGTCCTTGTCTCATAAACTGGCTACGGTGCTGAGCTCTTTCTTGTAGGGAGCAACTACCGCGCATCGACTATTCCACACCCGAATACTGCCTCACCTGAAGCCATTACTGGAACCGTCTTTGCAACCACACGTGGATGTAGTCTGTAATAGGTTAGGCGGACTTGATGGGCCTCTTGCTGAAGTTGTAGAAGCGTCTTCGTTACAAGGCTCTTCTGCGGGGTCTGTCCATCACGCAGAACCGCCGAAGAAACGCGCCAGTGCTGCTATGTAGTTGCTTTCGACCGGTAGCCTATTAGCCTGTAAATTATCAACTTTCCCCACGGGTTTTATTCCTCTTTCCCATATCCCGATTTGTGACTTCCTTCGTCGTCTAAGGGGGTTGGTGGCGAAGCTCGCACGGCAGAGACCGTTTGGATTGCGACTGCCGCGCTTTCACGGCCACCTTCTTCCCCGATCTTCCAAGACGACTGAAGATGTCATGTACGCTCATGCGCAGCGCAAGCATGCCATTCAGTCCGTATGTTGCTTTGTGTGCAGACTGCAAGGACAGATTGACTGAAGATCACTGCATAGCTTGACGACCTTTTGAAAGTACTAATCGCCTATTCGTACTTTCTTGACCCGTATATGATTCGCTTCCTTGTTCGGAGTATCGCACAAATCCAGCTGGGCCAATTGAAAGATGTCGATCCATCCATGGGCTTGCGTATACTCGTGTTTTGTCTGGTCTTGGTCCATATTGGGCCTGTCGCGAGGCATTTCTTCCAGCCACTGGAACCTACGGATATGCTACTCCTTGACTTCATTGGACGTTGTACGTGTATCTGCTACGTCTTTGAGCGCGATACATTGACTAACCACGCTATCCTTGGATCGATAGTGAAGCCAGCGCCCCAGTATCTGGTCGCTTTCCTGGACATCGCCATCTTCCTTTTTCAGCTGGTCATGCTGTTTATTGCCTATGAGACAGTTCGGCAACACCCAGACATGCCTGATCCCCTCGCTGCTTCTCGGCCTCAGTCTTCACCTGAATATGCCGGGGATCCGAATGGCAAGTTGTTTCGGAAATTATAGCGCCAGCCTATCACTGACGAATGGGTTTAGAGCGAACCCCACTTGCGAGTCATCTTAACACGGTAGATCAGACCCATTCGCCTTTAGACCCGATCTTCCATCTCAGTAAGCTATTTGGATCGCAGTACTACTTCTTCCCTCCTGAACCAGGCCGGCTTGTTGCAGGGCTTCGCACGACCTTCCAACGTCTCATTCACCCCCCTCCATCAGCTCCTCGGACAGACTTACCAACACCAGCTACTAGTGCACTTTACTCGCGGCAAGGAATAGCTGCAAGAATGTTACTCGGCCTTGCAGTCCCTTCAAGCCGCTCGCCGTCCAATAATGCGGAAAGCGCGGCTCCCCGGGGAGCTTCCAGGCAACCCACAGCAGAGAACGAGCGGCGAGTGCCAGGAGGACTAAGCGGGGACTGGTGATGTGCATACTTCCTACTAATGACATTTTCAATGCACAAACTCGTATATTACATGGGGGTTCATAACTAAAATTACAAGGTGATGAAAGGCTTTTGTCACTGCGATGCCAGAGCCCATTGTTCAGCTTCCGCTGTCGGAGTTGTATGCACCCAATTAGTGAAAGCTCTCGTCATGCGGCTCAGCAATCCTTCCTCTGGCGGCTCGTCTGCGAAAAACACCTTTATCCTTCCATATCGATTCTCAAGGTGCAGCTCATCTCCGTGCCAGCTTCCTGCTGAACCCTCCACGGTGTTTTCTGAAGCGGTCTTTTGGCCAAAGCCAGACTGCGTCAGATCACCGATGAATGCCTTTCCTGCGCCGTCTATCTCGCTTCGATTGCTCGACATGCGGCTGGCGACTGCGTCCGAGAAGGTGGTGTCGCCCCAGGAATTGACCCAAGAGACAGGTCCTTCAAAGTCCCGGGGAATGTATACCACCATCCTCCCATGATCATCCCTGACCTTGAGCCTGAAACGCTGGTTCACGCGATTCATCTAAACGGAAGTTGGCGGATCGTGAGTCCGGCACCGTGACCTGTCTTGAGTCGAATTCACTCACGATGTTAACGGTGACACTGCCATACGCGCATTGTGCCTCCAGATTCGACTTGGTCGGCTTTTCGCTTTCGAGATTTAGTTGTGCTGTTATCGATCCATGGTGGGTGGCAAGGTGCAAGTTGTCGAGATTCTTTTCGCCGTCTGGGAGAGGAGGGAGAAGGGGCTGTGGCACCTTAAGGGTTGGATCAACAGTCCAGGTGCCGTTTATCGAAGCGTGATGTTTGACGAGGTAGAGGTTGTTGACACGAGGGAAGAGTCGAGGATTTGGGACTGAGGGTTCGGCGTAAGGGGGTGGGGAGGGCTGTGGGGTCTGCCCTGTTTGAGACGTCGATGGAGTATTTTGCTGAGTCATTTCGGTTGTGAGTAACATTTTTATGTTGGCGTTTATTCGATGCGAGTCGACAGCAATCATTATATATGTATTCTCCCTCACCAACACGCACTCAAAGATTTAGGCGAGTTGCGCAGGCTCGGTTGGTGACTAAGCGGATCCCGCCGGATTTCGGAAACCCTCCTACACGGTCCATTATTCGTTCCAAGCTAAGGGAAAAGATAACGATACTACGGTAAACATAAGCGATTCGCGCTTGATCGTAAAGAATTGACAACGCTCGCGACAATATGGCCCCTAGAAAGACCAGCACGAAAATCATCGGCCTGAAGGGCCACGTCCCAGAGGACGGTCCGGCGCTCGTTTTTCTCCAATAGAAATAACGGAAGAATCGTTTCGACCGGTCATAGACTCAAATCCTTTGGTGATACCTCGTTTCACTGCGCGAATCACTGCGCCAATTGGACCGGTCTCCTGGAAGTCCGCCCACATTAGTTCTAGTTCGGTCGGCTTGATAGGCTCATCGGCATAGAATATCTTGATCTTTCCATGATCGCTTTGCACAATGAGCTCGTCACCGTCCCATCGCGGTTCCTTGTGGTCGTCACCGTCCGTTTGGTTGCCGTATCCGGAAGAGGCGAAGTTGCCGATAAATCCCTTCCCTACATTGGCCACGCGGCTAAAAGGGGTGAAAGCTTGGTGCACATCTGAGCTAAACACCGTTTGACCAGTTTCGCTTGAAAATGTGATTGGTCCCGAGAAATCCCGAGGAATTCGGACGTGTACGGAAGCGGTTTGGGATCGTGCCGTAAGCCGGAAATGCTGGTTCCTGCGGGCGGTCTAGGGATAGACAGAGCGTGTTTAACGCACAAGATAACGGTGTCCATTAGGCAGGAGTACGTACTATCGCCACTGTGACCTTGCACGTTTGAGACTCCACAAAGAGGTTGGACTTGCAAGGCTGATCGGATGCAAGCACAAGAGATGCTGTCACACCACCATTCAGAGAAGAAAGATGTAGGTTATCTCTCGTCTGACCGGGAAGGATTGGGGGGAGAAGGGATTCATGCACTCGGAAGTGGGGATCTACAACCCAAGCGCCTTTGATGGGGTGGTGATCATCCGTCAAGTACAAGTGGTTGACCCGAGTTCCCGGAAGAGTTGGGGTAGTTTCCAAACTTGCCCTGGTGTTCGGTTGGATGTTGGCGGCGGGAGTGTACGGTGGGGGTTCCTGCTGGGAGCTTGGTCCTGGAATGCTCATCGAGGGGCCGGCCATGACTTTGGCGGGTGATGAAGGGCTCGGGGCATTGTTATTAGAACTTGCTTGCTTTTTGGAGTCTTCTGGAAATATCATGCTTGCGGAGTATCGCAGTACTAAATCTTGCAAGGACTAGTGATCGGCAGATGTAATAGATGTAGTATGTAAGCTGCGCCGCGGTGTGAGAAAGTTGCTGCGTAGGTGGCTGTGGCATGCGCATACGTACGGCGATCCCAACCCGGCGCTTTTTTCTCAAGCTCACCGCCTCCAACGTCGCTGCGGACGTTCACCGCACGCCTGGAAATTACTATATTCGACAACACTAACTGCGACGTAGTGAGTGTTTCCCTTGATTACGCATTCCCGCCGACTCACCTCGGCGCTTCTTCCCCCCTCCCCTTTTAACTGGAACATTTTCTCAATCATGACTCCCTCACTTACATGCTAGCTCTCATGCTCTTTTTCAAGGACAGAGAATCTATCAGCACACCCTCTGAGGCTGAAAGCCCCGTCATCCGGAAGGAGTTGCCCCCTGCTCCAATTCCAGAGTCCGATCCAATCCCAGAGTCCGATCCACCACCGTATCCTATCCCATCCTCGTCCGGACCCGCTCGCGTCAACTTCCTCCACCTCGAACAGGATAAACGTACCATTGATGACTCGTGGACGGTAGACCCATTGCTCAACATTCCTCCCGCACTCATGCCACCACCGCCCGATGACAAGACCGAAGAAACCGCAAACCTCTCCCTAAGGAATACCCACAAGCCCATCATTGCTCGCCTTCACCTCGTCAGCGATCGTCCGTGTAAGTCACGTATCGTCGTACGCGCCAAACATAAGGACGCTACGGTCACCATTGTAAGTGCATTCACAACGGTCCAACCTTCCTTCCGTGATTTCCAGGACTGACCAGATCTGCATGACCAGGTCGACCGTCAACGGCAATCGTTTTATCTTTACGTCAAATCTTCGCACGGACAAGTCAAGGTCGCTCTTCCTCGAGACTTTAGAGGTCCGGTCACTTTAAACAACTCATGGAGCAGACCGGATCTCTCAGAAGGCATCAAAGCCGCCATGACCCCCTTCAGCGCTCCCGCTAATACTACCAAGATATTTATTGGCTCTTGGGACGGATACGGAGGTGCTGACGGGCTGGATGTGTGGTTGGGTGATGAGGTCGTGCTTGAAGGCACTCATAAACCAATCAAGCTGTTCTTTGCCGATGAGGTGAAGGCTTAGCTCTGTCCCATTACCAGTCAAGCACGCTTTTCGGAGGGTTTTCGTTCACCATTTCCTATTTTATCTGTGCTATGTTTGTCGTACCTCTATTGAGCAAGTATGCATTTGTCGATTGGTTTACTCGGAAGATTGAGGACGGAGTTTAGCCAACGCAGAGTCGACACGTTCGAGGGCATTTCTGATGGAAAATAACTCCAGCGCAAGCTCGTTGGACTCGCCTGCCAGATTGAACACGCATTCAGCGTAATTGCCTCGTCGCAATCGTTCCTCTCACCGTTCTGTTCTGCCTCCCATCGCGCCAATGCACTCTTCAAAGGGTCTATGAAGGCCTCTTTCACCATATCACCGTAGGCTGGACCCCTGACCCCGGTCTAGCCAAAATCGTCAGTTTCTTTTCAAGCAATTCGCAATAATATAGGAACCCTACCCGGTTCTCAGAGTCCCGAATCAGCACGATGTAGTAGAGCCCTAACGCGTCCACCAGTCGCACAGACCCTCGGGCTTCAGACATTACTGAGAATGGCTGCTGCAATGCATCCGGTGGATCGTGCTTTAATATCGCTGACATGAGTGGCAGACAGTCTGGAGATGCCAAAGGCGACTGTAATCTCGATCGTGTCAGCGGGTGGCCATTGAAATCATTCGCATGGTCGCCTACCGACTCCTCCGATTCTAGCGCAGCTAGCAGTAATGTTCTGAGAAGAGAGACCGCCGCTGTTCGCATTTGAGGAAATGGGCATTCCACGACAAGCTCTTCCAGAAGCTGACGGGATAAAGCCGGTGAAGTTCTTAAGAGCAAATCGGTTAGACATTGGAAGGCCACCTGACGTATAACTGGATCGGAGCTCAAGGAAGCCACTTGGACCAGCGCCTGAGCGATTTTTAATACCATTTTCGGTCATCAAGAGAGGCCGACGCACCGAGCTCAAAGAACATGCAACATCCTCAGCGATAGTCCTGGAGCCGGAATGCAAAAATCGTAGGACCCACGCTAACGCTTCGTCAGCGAGGAGGCCACTTATCAAGCATGTAAGCGTTGCTGCCATGGTCTTCTCCAGTGACTCGGGCGATAAAATATGTCGGGAATCATGGGCAAGCAGGATAAAGGATGGGACGGCATCCTCCTGACTCGCGGACTCTACTGACGTGAGACGTCTCTGAATGGAGTCTCCAAAACTGTCCGACAGAAGCTAAGGTTTTTTCTTAGCCAAGAATTGGAATGTGCCGAGCTACTGACCAGCGCTTTTTGAAGGACTTGTCTCGCGCTCTCCACGCCACTGAGATCGAGGCGACGACTGATAGGCGTGGCTTGCCTGGGGTAGAATTGTTCGAACGCCTCAAAACTGATATAAGCGTTGACATGGGGAGTGCAAATTTGCAAAGTGGAGTAGAGATGTTGCCGACATAGTTCCTGCCCTTTGTGATTTAGTATTGCCCCCTGTTGCCGTAGCGTTGTATCCCATTCGCACCTTGTATAAATCGGGCGAGGAGGAGGAGTCCGTGGCGCACCACCCCATCGCATTGGACAAAAGCTGAATAGTGGATGAAATGTAAGCCTCCGCTTCCTGGGGTTCAGCGCTCCGTACGAAAAAGACGTTCGCTGCGGTACGAATTGCTGTTAGCGTGGAATCGACGGTTTCTTCAGCTTTGACTCGTCTTGGAACCATGCGAGGGAGTACTACGAAAGCTGTCCATGAGAGAACACCCCTGAATACGGGCGAGACTGTAGTTACCAAGACTATAGCCATGGACGAGAAGACAAAGTTTCGTCGCGTCGTTATCCTCTTCGTCTTGTAAGCTATCTGAGGTGGTTTTGTGGCTAAGGTTGCCGAGCGCTTCATCAAGAGCAATAATGATCTCCTTTGGCCGCCCATTGTTCATGAGGAGGGAAAACAATTCCTCTGCGCCGTCATCCTCGTTTGACGCCCTTTCCAGAACATCCCCCAGGATCTCCATCACGACGGACTCCAATGGGTTCTAATAGTCCTCTGGGAGGTCAGCCTGATAGTGATAAGGACGTGAAACACATACTTTGGGGGCTTCTAAGTTCAAAATCTCCTTGGTCGCCGCGACGAAGTCATCCAGCGCAAATTCAGACGCCGCCGAGCTATACAGAGCAATCACCGCTGCCTCATCCTACTTGGCAGGTAAGTGCTTGGAAACTGGATTCATGTATTATTATTTCCTTACCGGCTCTTCTCCGGCGCAAGCATCTTGCATGAGTCGCCGAATCTCCATGTTAGTGGTGGTTGTTGAACGAAGGTTGCCGATAAAGTTCGGGCACGGCGGCAAACAAGTCCAAAAATCGCATTAAAATTCATGTATGGTGGGGACAGATCACTAATCCACTATTTCCAATTGCAAACAATAGTATCGGGGGTCACATGTAGAGTATAGCTTCAGCCTCGTCACCATTGATTCTAGCTAATCCAGTGCTTCGCTACTTTTTCAGGGCCATCAAGCTACCGACGAACGTAAGGATCTAAAATCAAGGCATCAGTATAAGCGAGGGGGGATGAGGGATGGACCAACGTACCAAACGCGGTCGGACGTCCACGATATCTTCTGGGACGAGGAAAATAAGAGCATTCATCTTTCTTGCAATCGAAATTGCCAATTTTGCTGAACAATCCAAAGCTTAAACGCGCGTGCAATTTAAATCAGCGAAGTAACGCACCATTTTGACGCTGCTCCTCAAATGTATTAGCAGGATTTATCACCAAACTCTGATCCACTATCCCGGGACGCATAGAATCCACCAGGTTGAGGAAGAAGATGCCGCTAGAAATCGCAGGGTCCTTGAAACTTCGAAGCGGGGTAGTTTGAGGATGGCTCTTCTTTGCGGTGTCGTTAGCCCATCTCAGCATGTCCTGATCGCTTGGCGGTCGGCCGTTGGGATTGAGAGACGCAAGAGTTTGGGTAATGCTCATCCTGGAAATTGATTTAACGCCGAGGTTAACCAGAGCGTTTGGGGGCCTCTGTTCCACTCTTACCTCATGAGCTGCCAAACTACACCCAGAACGAGGGTCTTCTTGCCGTCAACAAGATCAGCTCCCTGGATACCAACAATGTGCATCTTGTTAGCCTTGGCGAGCTCGACTGCATAGTTGTTGTTTTCGACAGCCTTGAAACGCGAAAGGCCTTGAGGGGGAAGTGGACCTTCTTCGTCTTCGTCCATTGACCTGACGGGGGAGGTCGGCATGGCGCTCGGCTTATTGACGCGCCTCCAGATGACGGAGCCGGGAATGAGTTTGTCAAAGGCCTGGATGATTGGAATGCCGGTCTGTAACGTCGAGTCAGTTTGGATATATCCGCTTGGCTATGGGCAATTTGTTCATACCTTGACATCTTCGAACAGATTGTAGACGCCAGGCTCCACGCCAATCGAGTTCATCCAGAGCGTGAAGACACGAGCCTCGCGTTCTCCTTCAGCGTCAAAGTCCTCAACTGGCTCCGGTGGAGGTTCAGTAAGGGCCTCAAGTCCCGGGTAGTTATTAAACAGGTTGGCGACGAAGGCGAGGTTGAGCTTTGGGTTTCCAACAAGGAGGGATTGCGGAGTGAGGTACTTCCGGCAGCCGATGGCGTCCGCATTCTGTAGGACCTGTTCCGCCCTCGTAGGCAGATCGGTTGTTTGGAGAGGTGCCAAGGAACAGACATCAGGTTTAAGTTGATTTAAGAGGACGGTATAGTTTTCGCCGTCCATGACATCTTTGCTGAAGTTATTGACTCTGGCGAATATATACAGTCAGCGAATCTCGTTCACCCGGTTGCTTGGACGGTGTTTCTCACTTTCTTTTAGATCCTGCAGCTTTGAGATGATAGTTGAACCAACGAAGCAAGATCTGGTCTGGGGGAAGCTTCAAGAAATCCTCGAGCTTCTCATCCTCGTACAACAAGCGATACAATTCTGGGTGGAACTTGATGTCCACTCGACTCAAGAGACCTTTCCGAATGATTTGCCAAATCAAGCCAAGGATCAAGATCTCTTTTCCATCTGCAATGTCCTGGGGACCAATGTTGACGACGCTGCATCCAATCGCCTTGGCGGACATGATGACAATGTTGTTATTCTCCGTTATCTGGAAGGCATTGAGGGGCTTTGACTTGGGAACATTGAGGACACGAGTATCGATAGTGTCTGGCACGGAGTCGTTGATAAGCTTTGATAGGATGAGCCCGTCTGCAAGTGAGAATTCCCAGAACTCAGCGTCAATCAAGAGAAACAGAGAAAGGACGAACCTCGGCATTCGTCGAACAGTTGCATCGTATCTGTTGGTATCGGCAGGCGATTGCCGATATCGGTGTCACCATCGAGGACCTATCGCCCACTCGAGGTTAACGCGAAATCCACTCTCGAGCAAAAATCTACGCACTCCATTGATGTGTATCGTAAATTCGGAACGCTCATCTTCGTTGATTGTGTGGCTGACATTGGCATTTGAACCCTTGACAGTGACCTTGCCGGCCTTGGTCGGTAATACGGCTTGCTGCTGAGTTCTAAGCTTGACATTCAGCTGGAGAAGGCTTCATCAATGGGAAATCAACATCGAGACCCTGGAACTAACGCACCTCCACCCAGTCCTCGACTTCGACCTTTCCGCTAGCATCTACGCTGACGTCTTTCAACGTCTCTCGGACGCGGTCGTAGCTCTCGCCTTGGGCTTGTAGAGCTTGAATGACGTTCGCCTTCGCGACTCTTCCTGGTGTGTCTGTCGTGATAGCGCTGAAAGGCGGGCGATATCAGCACTCAAGCAGTCGCCATTGCAGGTTGCTAGTCTTTCGCACTTGAATTTGTCTATTAAGGAGAACATCTCCTCCTGCGAGACTTGAGGGTACTTTCGCTGCAGCTTAATCGCCCTGTGACATCATCATTTCATCTCTTTTGTCCCCTCTGGAGATCAGATTGCGCTAGACGTACTGCATGATGGGCTATGGTACGGTGAGAGGAGGGAGGGAGTTGAGAGCTTCGACGGCGGGGAGGAATCAGATTCAGGATCTTAAGAGGACGACGTCAGTCCCAACCCAAATGCGTTCTTATACCCGAAGTTCCCGCAGCCCTCGCCACAAACGCCGCAGCATTCCACAGCGCAAAGCGCACACGCCGCAATGACCCACCTATAATATATTTTTCGATACTTGACTAATTTTTAGGGAACAACGGAGAAAACTACTCTTCCACAGACTGCGTCAACCAAGGATCAGGGCGGCCAGGGCGTTCACCGTCGTCATCTTCACGATCCCGAGTCCTAGCGGAACGTCTGTCGATTCTCCTGCACCCTCTTCATCGGACTCCTTGACCCATTCAACGCTCCCCTTCTTGGTCCAAGGCAACCAAGTTTTTTCCAGCTTTACGACCCTCTTCCTGCCTTCGCCATACGGGTCCTTCGTATCATCTGGCGCGACGATGAGGGGGTCGTGGAAGACTGAGCTCACTGCGAAATTTCCCTCGAACGCCGGGTGAAGGTGAACCGACGTCGGGTGAGCTTTGCTAAAGGTTTCGAGGTTGAGTGCGCTGCCAAGTGGTTGGGATGTAAAGTTGAGATGTGCAGAGTCGTCGGAAGCGACTGCCTTGACGACGTATGAGGGCTTTGTGTTTTCGGACGAATAGGTGAGTAGGGAGACATTAGCATGGATGTAGCTGAGTAGGAGGTTAGGTCTCAGCATCATTCATCGAACAACTTCCAGTCAAGCTGCGTACCTCTTGTCAGCAACGACCGTCAGCGCGGTGGGTTCAGTCGGCCCTTCTTCCGACTCAACATTCCAAAGTTCGACGTTGACATCGATGGGACCAGTCGAGCTGGTCAACAACAGCTTGCTGCTGGCAGAGAAGTTTCCTTTCAGATCTCCAAAGATGTTCACGACCGCTAGCTCGGTAGCGCCAACACCCGCGGCCTCGACGCCTCCGACGAGGCTCAACTTGGTGAACGCGATGTCGAGGTTCGGAATCGTGTGCTTGAAACCGGCTAGTTCCGTCGAGAAATCATGGATTGCTAGTCGATCAAGAGCCGAAGGTTCGGGGAAGCGAATGGCAATTGATGCTTGAATGGCCGAGTGGGGAGGCGGGGGAGGAGGGCTGCCGGGAGGTGGATGAGGTCGCCGAGGCGGGGGGGGCGGGGGGCCAGGATGACGTTTTCTGGGTCCATCACCGGGAGCGAAATCATGGCCGCACTCGTGGATGGCCTGGAGGGGAATTAAGAGGTATCAGGATGTCATGTCAAGGTAAAAGGTAATGTAAGCCACTCACGAAGATTCCCAGTGCGCCGTAACCTCCACCAGGCGCGTAGAATGGACAAACCTTGACTTTGAGGGGGCCCGGGGGGTGACGAGGATGTGCGAACATCGCCTTGTCATCCCCTTCATCGTCTTTTGGGGGATCGTAATGCTTAAACTTGAGGTCGACCTCGATGTCGTCGCCCGCTGTACCACCAGACTCAAGAGTGACGTTTCCAAAAATGGGTCCACGGGCAAATACTTTGATCTTGTCAGCTTTTGTGGTGAGATTATAGCTAAGGGTCTTGAGGAGGGCGGCAGAGTCGGTGATGTTGACGACGTCGCACGTAACGCGGGGATCGTCGAAGTCGTGAGGGTAAGGTAGAAGTTCAAACCCATGGTAGAACTAGATAAAATCAGAGTGGTAAGTCATCGCGAAAGTCGCCAGGAGATACACGCTGCTTACGGTGGCGAAATCCGTCTCGGACTGGGAGGGAGGAGGAGCGAGGTTCCTCTCGACTACATCTCGACCTACACCCGCAAAGAGGTAAACGAGGAGGCCAGCGAGAACGAGACCCTTTGTGGTCCAACCGATGGCACGGTGCATGTTGCGACACCGACTGGAGACCGGGGCGATGGGCTCTGGTGTCTCGTCGATCTTTTGCAGGAGGCGTTCTTCGTCATCGGGACGCTGGTCCGCCAAGAGCGGCCAGTGTTCCTCATCTGCGCGTTTGTGATCCATAGTCAAGATCGAGTTTGGGAATCGAGAGGCGATGAGAGGGAGCAGGCAGTGGAGGCTTGGGGGGGTGTATTAAATGCCTGAGCGGTTCCTGCTGCGGGGACCGCGGAGGTGACGCAAGGCCGATGCGCCGCAGCTCTCGGGTGGACGATGATTGGCCAATGCATGAGTTCGAAGATCAAGAAATGCACCTCGAGGTGGAATGACGGGTTCTGGCTGCCGATCATCGAAACCGGTCGCCAAGGTCGCTGCGCCTACGCGGTCCTTGAACAGCGGCCTGATAAGATGTGCTGGTATGCGGGATTCAAGGGCCGTCCCACCAAGTATCGAAGAGATCTGCATTCAAAATTTGAAGGAGCGCGACATTTGGCTGATCTTTCGTGCGAATGGATCGATGCGGGGAACAGAGCACGCGATGAGAAGAAAAGCTCGACGAGCAGACGCTCGCTACCCACGACCAAACAAGCCGCGCAAAACGGTTCAGACTTGCACGTGGCTTTTGTTGGAAGCGAAGGTGACGATGCGGGAATGAGAACATCCGAGCAGGTAGTTCTACTCACGACCACGCAAACCGTGTGAAAGGGTTGGCCAAGCACGTGGCTACCAGGCGAAGGTGACTTTGATGTGCGGGGGGTGGAGGCAGCTACAACGCGAAGCCACCGAGTGAGGGAGCGCCCGAAGGCTAATGTTGCCGCATTTGGAGGGAGTACGATGAGATCTGAAGGGTGGGAGAGACGCCGCAATGCGAGCGCATGATATCGACACCGTATGTCCGCGTAGGGTATATGCTCTCATGCTTATCAGCCGCAAGTGATAGCGCCGACTCGTGGCATGTCCCAAGGAAGGCAGGGAGAGGCTGTCGAACGTTGAGAGAGAGGTGACGCTCAGGGTCCCTGGCCGCCGGTCAACGCCCGCCAGGAGCAGCCAATCAGAGACGAGGGGAGAAAATCGAACATTCCAGGCACGCCGCTTTCCCGCGCTCTTTTCACCTCGCCGCGGTCGGTAAGAAGCCCACTCCCACTCGTGGTTGTGCGTCGAGGTTGTCCTGACACATGCCGAGTCTGGCCCCGACGATCCCTTTATGAGTGTGCCACTTGCACTGCGATGTGGGAGGGGCTCTGTGTTTTCTGCACGGGCGTTCTCAAGAGTTGCATACAACAGACCACAACAAACCCTGTATTCCCGTTCAAATGCCCCGTGGCTTCTGTGTAAGTTGCCCGCAACAGCGCCGAAGGGCTTGTGCAACTTGCTCGCTTCTCAGACCGCCGTCCACTCCATCTCCATCATGGTCTCAGATCCGATCGGCAATCCCAGCATATATACCACCGTCCCCCGCCGCTCTCAACGACGTCCCCCAGCAACTGTTCGATCACGTTGTCAAAACCCATTCCCTTGCCCTCCTCCCTTGACCAACCTCCTACTCTCCACTCCTACAACATGGTGTCCTTCACTTTCAGGAAGCAGCAAATCTTCTACGGCGTTGCACTCTTGCTTGCAATCGTCGCATCAGCAGCATGTGGCGTTCTCGGTCGCTTCCACGATATCGACTTTTCACAGGATTTGAAGAGCCAGTATATCAGTGCGTACCTCTTCTCCACTCCCTTCCACGCATCCACTAACTCACGTGCTCCGTAATCTCCAGAGCTCGCAAACAACGCTCCGCCACTCTTGGAAACCAACCTCGCCCTTGTCGGCTTCCTCGCCCTGCTCATCCTCGCCGACGGTCTCCGCTCACCAACAAAGGGCGCAATCCCCGTCTGGTTCGAGCTTGTCTGGACCTTTGTCTTTGGCGTCGTTGAAGTCATCGACATCGTCCTCCTCGCCAACAACTATCCCAAACTCCACTGCTCCCCATCCTCCGTGTCGACCCTCACCAGGAGAGACTCTGTGGGAGACGACGTCATCAGCCAGGCGGCTACTGCTACCCCAGCTCAGAACGTGGCTGGCGCTAGCAAGGAGATCTGCCAAAACTGGGCTGTTATGCTGGTCTTCTTCGCCATGATTGCCGTTCTGCGTGAGTACACCCTGCATTTCATCTCCCATCTTTCGTTGTCTAATCAACCTTACTCCCTGCAGTCTTCGCTCAATGGTTCTATCTGGCTCTTCTTGGCCTTCGCCACCGCGTTTCGCATCCCGACTTCTTCATCATGGCGGAAACTCCAGCACCCTTCACCTGGCATCTCCCAGCTTCGACCGCTACCGCACGCGCTTCACCATCTTCAGACGCTTCTTCCATCGCCTCGTCCAGCTTTTCGACAGAAAAGGCACGAGAGATGGACGTCGTCTTGGGCATGCCCGTACCAATCCAGGTTCGCGTGCAAAAGACCCAGGTGGATCGCTCGGTGTGCTAGATGCTCGCGTTGATCGTGCTCCTCATCTCCCTCTTTTTGTTCTCCGCATCATTGTTGTTTTGGTTGGTTTACGTTCGTTCATTTAGCCTAATTATCACCCATCACGTTGTATCAACATCGTTCAATTTGCATGAATAGCATTTTTTGTCATAACGTTTACATTCCCGAGTGACTAGCATCTCCATATAGCGTGAAGAAAATCAGTGTAGTGTCATGGCTTCTCGGATTCTTTGCTACGATTGTGCTGCACGAGTGTGTTTTCGGCATGCAATCGAATCGTCGCAAACGGATTGGCCGCAAAAGCTGGATGCTGCTGAATCAGTGGTTGCCGTTTCTGCTCCGTTCGCCTGCAACGTGAACCCGGTCAAGGGAAAGAACGATGACCGATCTCTCTCCAACTCACAAGATCCGCTTCATCTGAGCGGATGTCATTTTGGTTGTGGACTCCCCTATCATGTGTGGCTTCTGCTTCTTCCCTTGCTTGGGCACCGTCTTCAGTCCCTGCCACTCTTCGCCATCGTCATCACCGAAAATTGAGTCCAAAGCCGAATTCATATCCTCCATCCCAAATAACAAAGGCTGGTTCGACTTTCTCGCTCTTTTCCTCCCCGCCTGTTCCCCGGGACGTGCGTAAGGTGAGGACGTAGATGCGAGTCCTGTCCGGGAACGAGCGATCAGAACACGACGAAGCCCGAAGCGAAAGCATGCACACGTTGAACAAAGGCATCATGTCTAGCCTTCATCTTGTCTTTTTTCTTGATCCCAGTTGCCTCCAGTTTCGCTTCTGCTGACTTTTTTATTGGGCCCTGGATCTCCGAACCCTAGATACCGAAGGTGTCCAGTCTCGCTCGACCTTAGGAAGACTCGGGACCTACTGGAGCGGTAGGTGCAGAGTCATCCTCTAACCCTTCGCCACGGGCCTCATCCTCCGGATCCAAGCCTGCGAAGCGGACCATAGGTCGTGCTGAAGGGAGGTGTTTCCGGACGCTGGACCTTCCGGCAGCTTTGGGCTGTGAGATACTTTCAGCGTCCCAAACCAATAACGCTCATCAATCAGCCGTACAGACCATCGTTATTCCCGACTACTTGACTGGCGAAAAGCCCGAGCTCGAGTAAAAACTGAACAAGGAAATTGCGGTACCTCCCACGTGATGTTTCTCACACTGTGGTCAAGAGGTTCCTCGTTGCCTTGCGCACTGCATCGCCGCTGTGGTGTATACCCGCTCACTCAACAACCACCATCTGTTCTCCCCCAACTCTCCCTCAAGCCAAAGCCAAGTGCTTGAAGAAAGAGCCACATCCGACCTGAACGAAGTCGTCGTCTTTACTCCACGGTAGGTAGCACCAGTCTTTGTTCATGCAAGCCCCTCAAAGATAGGCCCTTGATGGGCTATCGTCCAATTCAAAACCTGATCCCGTCCTCTCCGATTCTCGTTTGCAGGTCTCCGTCTTAGTGAAAATCACCTTTCTATCATGTCCTGGAGGGTCAGAACCGAAACTGCCGAGCCGGTTGTCGCTCGCAAGAGGGCCGCTACCGAGACGATCCAAGCAATCAGGGATGGCGTACGTACTTGCGTATCGCCTGGGATTTGAAGCTCCCTGACACTTTTTGCCCTTGTTTGTGGGCTCGACGTGCTTTAGAACTATCGTACACCCGATGGGAGAACCCACCAACTCAGCTTGAGGAATCGTCAACTGGAAGCCAACACCATCTATTTCGGACCGCAGGACCCCGTCTTGTCCAACTGGCGTGTCCCTGATCTTGATTCAAAGGATGTCGAGCCTGAAAGCAACGTCCCGACCGATATCCACTTCAGGCTTCAGACGACTCTCGCAGCCGCACGGGAGTGGGCCGAACATCCCGAAGCCTCAAATAACAAAATTGGAATCCTTCAGTCCGGAGACGCTGTACGCCCTGGTGGGGGATTCGAGAATGGCCGTCACGATTGTCAAGAAACCTCTCTCGCTCGTGGCACCAACGTTACGCACTCGCTCAACAGCGGCGCTGCTCGACCTTTTTACACCCTTAACCAAGGCAACAACTTTAATGGCTATTGGAGCGATGCCATGATATTTTCGGGAGGAGTCAGTCTCCTCAGAGACGACGCAGGTGATTGGGCACAGCCCGTCGAGGTCGACTTCGTGACGACTTCTCCGGTCAACGCAAGCCAGGTTAGAGAGACGTCAATGCAGGTGCCCGAGGTGGAACAAAGGATTACGGACGTCATGGAACAGAGGATGGGCAAGGCATTGAGGGTATTTGAGCTCCAAGGTGACAAGGTTCTCATCCTGATGGGATTCGGCGCAGGTGAGAGTTATGATGAGCTTGCGAGTCGTGAATTTCTCTAACCCAGCTCCGCATGTCAGGGATGTTCCGCAACTCCATAACTGCTGTTGCAAGGATCTGGGCCCGCTTACTTGGTCCTGGTGGGAGATTCCAAGGTAAATTCACCAACGTGGTATTTGCCATTCCCAAGCAAGAAGCGTTCAACGAGTTTTGCATTGCATTCCGCGCCGAGCTCCAACAGCGGGCTGCGTTGCTGGCTGCAATGTGAACGAGGATAGGATCGGTAAAGTGGAAAAGGACCTTATCTCGTTTACGAATCGTTTGCCAGCCGCTTGCTGTCATGTAAATCCGCTTTACTTTGAGAATGCCATCAGTCTGTTAACATGCCTGAGCTGTGCTGAGGACTTGGAATGCAGTGCCAGATTGGTCCCCCTAACGATGTTCAATTGCACATCCACCTCGTGCACATGCAAATAGGCTTCTCTATCTCCTGTCTCGGTAACCATTTTCACCCAATTTCATGACCATAAACTGGACAGCCTGTCTGCAGACTTCTGCGCACGAAAGAGGATTGCTCGGGCTGCGAGGGTGTACAATTGACTTTTTATGCTCCGGTATTTCCTATACCGATGAGTATAGGACAGCGCCCAAAAGGGTAGGTTTCGCTCGTGTGAGTTAGCCAGTCGGATGATCGAAGCATGCCGACGCAGCTTGTCGTTGCTTGGGACGCAGCACCGTCGTCTGCGCGTTGCCAGCTCGTTCGCATCCACAGCGATCATCCTCTATCCACCGATAGATCACCTCTGAGTCATACGACATGAATGCGCTGCCGCCGCCACCGACCACAAGACGAGGAGGCCAACGAGTTCAGAGGAGAACATCGTCCATTCCGGGTCCGTCTTCGACGACAGGCCAGACCAGTCGACAAAGGCAGTCGCTACCTGACACGTATTTCGACGTGCCAAGAGGTCCCAGCGCACCACGTGGCGAACCAAAAGACCCATTACAGGTTATAGGCGAGGATACCATCCTCGCCATTCAGCAAGGGGTGAGCCGACCGTAATCATAAACCGTCAGGTTCGCTGACCAACGAACCGTTGTCCAGGGTTATCAAACACCCGATGGGCGCCGTCAAACCATAGCTGAAGCTTGTCAGCAACTATATGGATCGGGTACTCGCTTCCACCCTTCCGACAATCGAACGCTGGATAGATGGCGCATGCCTCCGACATCTCCCGCTGGTGCTGCGTCGTCTTCAAGCCATGATACGATCGATATCCACTTTCGACTCCAATCAACCATCTCAGCTGCCCGAGAGTGGGCTTGGTCTGCGCGTGCCCCATACGAGCGCGTCGGGGTGCTGAGTTGTGCACATCCAACGATACCAGGCGGAGGCTTCAACACAGCAGCAGGAGCTTTCAAGTCGCAAGAAGCTTCTCTGAATCGAGCCTCAAACCTGTCGTACGCTCTCTTTTCACCCACGGCCGCTCCATTCTACAGCTTTCACAAGACTGACCAAGGCATCAATAACGGGTTTTACTCCAATGCAATGGTGTACGCTCGAGACGTCACGCTTATTAGGGACGACTTTCATGAGTGGGCGTTTCCTCTAAAGGTGGATATCGTGAACGCAACTCCAGTCGATGCCGTCGAAGTGAAAAGAAAGTTGGTCAAGCAAGGTGGAATGTCGAAAGAAACGATGCGGAAACTGGTCACCGAAGGATTGGAGGAGCGGATGGGCAGGATCCTGCGGCTGTTCGAGCTAGAAGGGGATAACGTTCTTATTCTAACCGGGTTTGGTGCAGGTACGCCTTCTTACATAGCGCCTCCATTTCAAATCTAAATCCAAGTCTTCACAATCTAGGAGCCTGTGGAAATCCTATGAGCACCATTGCTCGAATTTGGGCCAAACTCCTCGGACCTGGTGGGAGGTTTTATGGCAAGTTCGCCAATGTCATCTTTGCGATACCGAGCGACATGGCATTCCACGAGTTTTCGAGCTCGTTTAACGCCGCAATCGCTCGAAGCTCTGCCCCGGCTGACCAGCCGCCGGAATCAACGTAGCTCAGGCAGGACTTTTATTACTAGACTTCTAGAAGGAATTGGTTTTGTCACGGACACGAACGGACTGTAACTATTTGGTTGTCTTTGAATTCTTTATAATAATATACGATTGAACAGATGCGGTAGTGCAGTAATGATACAGTCATTAAGAGGCGTGCGAGTTCATGAATCTAACTGTTCAGTCTTCCTTCTTCTCATCATCGCCCTTGTCCTCATCGCCCTTTTCCTTCTTCTCGGGTTTCTCCTGCTCTTCCTTTGCCTTCTTCTCAGCCTTCTCTTGGTCCTCCTTTTCCTTCTTCTCTGCTTTCTCTTTCTCTTCCTTCTCCTTCTTCTCTTCCTCCTCTTCCCGCTTCTCTTCCTCCTCCTTCTCCTTCCTCATCCTCTCTCGCTCCTCCTCTACCTCTTCCATCCACTTCACAACACCATCGACAGCCTCGTAGGGTCGGGTCTTGACGGTCAACAGATAGCCTTGCAGCTCAGCAACGGTGAACTTGTTCTGGGGAACAAGGGATGCGAACCGCTCAGCCAGCTCGTCGATGGTCGCGCGAGGAAGGCGGGGTGGGTAGATGGGGGTGGTGTCGACAGCGAATTTAGGAGAAGCCGTGTCGGAATTTGGATTGGGATCGGTTGAAGTGGAGTCGGCCGGGAGTGTGGAAGGAGTTGGCGGGGGAGTAAGTTCGAGGTCGGAGATGCGGCGAGCCTTTTTGTCCGAAGCGGCGGGGGCTTCTTCCTTCTGGGCAGGGTAGAAGCGCTTGAAGAGGTTGACGATCTGATCCTGCGTGGACATTTTGTAGTGGATCTTAACATCCATGCGACCAGCTCGGAGGAGGGCGGGGTCGAGTCGATTGACGTAGTTGGTGGTTGCAAAGAGGAGACGACCTTCCTCGCTGCTAACACCGTCGATGACGTTCAACAGGCCGGAGAGGGTGATGCGTGACTGGGTCTCGGCAAGGACAATGCCTTTCTCCTTTGCCTCCTTTTGCCTCTTCTTTTCCTCTCGAGAGGGGAAGGCGCAATCGATGTCCTCGATGAGGATGATGCTGTGAGCTGGAGTGGAGCCGATAAGTCGTGAGAGGCCAGCATCGTCCATGCCGTTGGCCGCCAGAGAGAGAGCGTAGATCTCCAAATCGAGTTCGCCGGCGAGTGCGTGGATGGTGGAAGACTTGCCGGTTCCAGGAGGCCCGTAGAGCAGATACCCGCGCTTGTGCTGGATACCGGCGTCTGCATACCATTGCTCGCTTCGAAGGAAATCTCGTGCGTCGTGGAGCAGCATTTCCTTGACTCCGGTTGGGAGAATCAGCGAGTCGAGAGGGCGACGAGCTTTGGTGGTGACCTGACACCAGGAGCCGCAGTGATCCGTTCCGTGAACGACGAGGCGTGGTTTGGATTTCTTGAGATACTGGGCACGAGCATGGGAGATGAGGTTGTCGAGAACGGATCTGTTTCGGGTATAGAGCCTGAATATGAAATAAAGTAAGCTTACTTGGGGTGGGAAGAAGTGGTTAAGTGCGGGCAGACGTACGTCAGGACCAACTGGCCACCATCCTCGTGTCCGAGACCATGAGCGGCACCTTCCGGCTTTGTGCGAGTAACTTGGCAGTAGGTTCCCTGGTATTTGAAGAGCTGGGGCTGATCGTAGCTTGGGGTATACTCGGCGTAACCTTCGTCGTCGTTGCTGTTGTTGGAGGCGCTGTTCACACCCCAGGTGCGAGATGTGGTCCTGGCCGTGACGCGGAATTCTCTGGTGGATGACCAGATTTTCTCGTCATTGAGATAGGAGAAGAACCATTCGTAGGCAGGGTCGGAAGAGTCGAATATGGCGGTCAAGACGAAGCCTGAGAGAGAAGAGAATTCACGTCAGTGAGGGGACTGGGACTGGGGCACGAGGAGATGGTGAGGGATACTGACCTCCAGTAAATTTGTCCATGAGGAATTGCCAGAGACGACGACCGGTCTCGAGGACGGTGCCGAAGAAGAAAAAGTTGAGAGAGCTCTGGAGGTAGCTGTTTGAGAGGACGGGTTCCATGGTCTTTACGAGGTTGGGGAGGGCGGTTGCGATGGTCGGGAGGACATCTTGGTCTGTGGCATTGATGGTGTAGTTGTGGGTTGCGTCCTGCAAATCGAGGACGTTTGTGGCGTTGTGCTGGATGACGAGAACGTCTGTGGCGTTTGAGGCCATAGGAGGAGGACTGGGATGAGGATGGATGGGGAGAGGAGGCGGGAGTGACCTTTATAGGATGGTTGTTTGGCGAGTCCCAAGAGTCAAAACAAGGGGTGCACGCGGCGTGGCTTCGTAATGACTCGGGGGGTGTGCGTCTCCCCAATACGGTAAATTCGCTGCGATGACATCAACGGCACCGGCCACTCCCTCCGAGGCGGTGCTCGTCCCGGTCCCGCGTATAAGGCAACAAGTTAACAGATTATCTTTCGAGGTCTTACAGGCGCCTGTGAGCACAGCCTCGAGGTCCTCGGCTAAGCGCGTCGGACGGGTCAACGGGGATAGGACCCGTGTCGCCGCCTGGCGCCATCCCTTCCTCTCAATGGCGGATACGCTGAAACTGGCTCTCCTCGTATGCGACACCCCAATCCTCCCAGTACGAGAGAAATACGGCACCTACAACGAAATATTCCACCAATGGCTCACAAACTCTTTGCAAGCAATGGCATCTAGCCGCTCCTTCACTCTCGACCCTTACGACGTCGTCCAGGGTCAATACCCACCAGACGACAAGATTCACGGAGACGATCCTTATCATGGCATAATCATCACCGGTAGTGGTCAGTAATCCCTCAGTCCTCGTGTCCACCAAACAACTCACATCCACTTCCACCCAGCCGCCAATGCCTATGAAACCCTCCCGTGGATAGAAGCACTCGTCACCTTTGCCGCGAACCTCCTGTCAAATGCTCCCAGCATCAAACTTATCGGAATATGTTTCGGTCACCAGATCATCGCCCGCGCAGTAGGAGAACAAGTCGTCCGCAACGAGCTTGGCTGGGAAGCTGGCACTACTGAAATACGACTCACAGACGAGGGCAAACGCGTGTTCGGCCTCGATTCTGGTGTCATGGTCGGTAGACTTCCCACTATCCCCTCTTCCACCAACACATCCTGACCTCCTTCCTCAAGGACATCATCGAAATGCACAGGGATCACGTCCCAACCGTCCCTGCAAACTTTACTCTCCTTGGCTCCACAGACGTATCCCTCAACCAAGGCATGGTCAAGCGATACACCACCTCGACAGAAAAGTGGAGCGACGGAGCAGTCCACGTCCTCACGGTTCAAGGTCATCCAGAATTCTGTCCCGATATCGTCAATTGGGTCGTAGATGCCCGCGAAAAGTCAGGAGTTATGGACGCCGAAACAGTCAGGAAAGCTCGAGAATGTGCCAATAAACGCGACGACGGCGTCGGCCCAATTGGAAAAGCCGTCTTTGCAGCCCTTGGCATAACCAATTGAACGTGCAACAGGATCTCTTTAGATTAGTAGTACATCGCAGGAATACGAGATATATACATATCCTCTCAGAGGTCATGCCGTGCCCACCGAACCCTTGAGCTTCTTAAAATGCTCCAACCCACATGCTCCTTTTTCTTCCCCTCCCGGAACGAACACTCTATACTTCTTTGCCTCTTTGCACCCTGTTATACCGCATACCGTAGGCCCTGGGCGAATGGCAGGAGGGCTGGGCGGAAGTGATGCCGTCAGTTGTTCCAGTATCGTTGCCGGGATGCTCAACGAGAACGTCAGCTCTTTCTTCTCGGGTGCTGGTGGTGGTGCTCGAGTCACTGCGGATTCAGCCTCCGACCCGGCTGCGACAGAGCCTTCGGCAGCTACTTGCGCTTGTTTCTCCTCAGGACTGAGTTTCTTTCCGCCTTCCTCGGTCGGGCCAGTCATCTCAACATCTACATCCTTCGCCGCAACGGCCGCAGCCGCCGTTCCGCTCTCCTCGGTCGACGGCTTAATCTCTTCGATCAACGATGTCTTGGATCCAAAGCCACGGCTACTTGATACCCAACGCATCATCGTCGGTTCGGGGGGAGGAGGTATATCCTCCTCTTCTTCCTCGCCATTTTCGTCTCCATCCGGCGAAGTCGATCGCGTATCCCCCCCTCCGCTCCCTCTCACCGGCGTCGCGTAGCCCGCAGGAGTGCCCGGGGCTGCCGTGTTGAGACCCGATTGATTGCGGCGAGCCCGCGGTCGTGGTGCTTGTTTGTTGAGCAGGCGATCCACGGCCCCTTCCTATCAGAGTCGCATTAGCGTCGGTGGGATGGGCCAAAGTTACAACACGAAGTGTGACAACCTTTTCCGCTTGAGTTTTTTGGACCAGCTGCTGTTTTCTTCTCTTAGCAGCCTCCCGTCTCTTTGCGGCCAACTCTTCTTCCGTCTTTTCTGGGCCTTTCCTCCTGCTGGCTTCGATTTGATCTGCAAGACAAATTGTTGAGATGCAGGTCCTCCATACTCCCGGGTGGTAGATATCCAACTAACCCAATGATATAAGCGGAGTACTGCTAGTGCTAAGACCGGCCAGGGCAGCCTGACGAGCCGTCATAGGCATGCCAGGCCGAGCTCCTCCCATAGTTGTCGAAGACGGACCGAGGTCGTCATCGGACTCGGATTCCGATCCACCTGATTCATCAACTTCTTCTTCTCCTTCCTCGTCGTTTTCGTCCACTAACTCATCCTCATCCTCGTCTTCATCAAGTATAGCTTTGGCTTTTTATTTGCAGAAACAACAAAATGTGTTGTTAAGAACCGAAAGCGTGTAAACCTGGCTGGACAATCTCACCTGGCGACGGAACTTTATTCGTTTTGCCAAGTCTAAGTCGTACCTTGCGAGGCGCTGGCTTGAAAGGACCCACGTCAGAGGGGGTCTCAGAGGGAGTACCAGAGACGGAGCCAGAGGCCGAATTTTCTGCTCCGGTTGGTTGCATTTCGGCGTCGGCATCTGGTGTAGGGCGGGATGATGGTTCCGGTTCATCCGCGGGTGTGTCATCGCCTGTACCAATGTAGCCGTGTTAGTGAGGTGCTCGAGAGCTGCCACGTAAGACCGGCGTACGGGCAATGCTGGCGATGGATCGTCCTGTAGAGGACCGAGTTGCTCTCTTTCTCGGAGCTGTTGCGACCAGGGAAAAACTGTCAGACGGTTGCAAGTTGAGGAAAACTAGGCAGACACTTGCGCATGATGGGTTCGTCATCGTCCGAATCATTGCCACCTTCATCATAGTTGACAACCTTTGCCGCAGCTCTTGCTCTAGCCTTCCTTAATACTCTTGAAGACATGGTCCGAATGTCTCGCTGAGATGTGGTGTCTGTTGAAGCGTCGTGGGTACCGTCGTGGGTGATGTCGGATGATGATCGTCTAGAAGAAGTTGCAGAGACCATTTATTTGTGGCGTTGGAAATATTTGAGAGGATTAGGACCCTGAGCCTTTCTGAACAATATTCGCTGCCGAATTTTAAATTTGCCGGTCCTCTTTGTTTGGTCGCCGGGACACTGCCCAAACAGACATCCCACGTCGCTCGCTGCCCTTCAGCCACCACCACCACCATCATGTCCTCATCTAGCAGAGTACCGTATCAAAGACTCGCCCCTCGCTCTCCCTCTCCCCCTTCTTCTCCCCCCGTCCCATCATCCGCAAACGACGAAGAGATCGATTTGGATGAGCTCACCCGTAACGATCCACGGTTCAACCCTCCCCCACCCCCGTGGTGGCAACGGGCCCTCCTCATTATTTTCGTCATCTTCCTCCACTGGGTAGCTTGGAAGCTCATTCCAGTCGGTGACAAGCCCGTCGAGTATCCAGACGACTCGTGAGCATCATATCCAAGAATATCTTTACGGTATCTTGACCCGTTTTTGCTTCTCTTCTAGGTATCTCTGGACAGCCCCGGGACCCGAAACGCAATGAGATCGGATTATGGGGGTGCCTTGAATGTGAAATCCAATCCTGTCTGCCTCTTTCAGGTCGATTGACGGGCTCCTTCCAACCTCGCCGTTGCATTCTGTAGCCGCTCTTTTCCTAGATATTACACGCTGTCTTACGATGCTAATTAAATGGACATCCTCTTCTCTTCCGACTCCATGGCACAATCCCGTCCAAGGCGCGTCGAGTTCTCTTTGGACACTTGCCAGCTCACCAGCTGCATTCTTCTACTGGGTCGGCCGTATATACGTGCTCACCGGCCGCCGAAAGCCTGGCTGAAGTCAGCTCCTGATGTTGTCAACATTATACACGACTTACCCCCTTCCCCAGTCGTCCCCAGTTCCTCGCCGGGGCTAAAACCAATGTCCAGTAGCAACTGGTCGAAACCTTCAGGTCGCAACTGTAGCGCCGAGTACGATTCTTTCAGTTTCTACCCGAATTCCAGCATGTCAGGCGACGATCCCTCCACGAGTCAAAATGCGGATTCCACAGACTACTCACTGGATGTATTCGCTTGGCTTTTGCATAGCCATCCCATGCTTGCGGCTCGAGGACAAACGTGCCCCCTGGTCTAAGTGAATTCCACACTCGACGAAAAAAACGAACAAGCCCATCGTCGCCGCCATTCAGATGAATCCATTTTGAAATTGAAAACCTATCAGATCGCTGGTCTTTCAGTTTGGCTGCAGGATAACCTCGAGCCATCGACTACACGTACGCAAGTATCACGTCATATCCACCTTTATCCTTAGGAATACCGTCTTCAACCCAGTTTGCTGCGCGGAATATGACGTTACGTGGGAATCGAGTTTGCGGCGTCGCTTCAGCTGACAACAAGGGTAGGGGCCCGAATGATTGGACAAGTGATAGAGGAAAGTACGAATCGTTACCATTGCGTACATCTAACGGCGTCTTACTTTGCCATGGTTCGGCGGATAGACCTCTGGAGGTCGAGGCGTCCTCCAAGGGCAGCGGTCCATACGCGTATGGGAAAGAGGCGGGGTAGTGGTCTGCAGGAAATGAACGAGTTCCGAGGCCGGTATCGGTATGCAAATGGGCCCCATCCAGCTGTGGACCATGCACACTCCAGGCGGTCCTCCGTCTTTTCCAAGCGCTCGCGACAAGCTCAGGATCAATGTCAACACCGGTAACGCGTTTTGCGGCCCATCCTTGAGCTAGGGGTTCGAAGCATTAACAGTCCGACGTAGCCGAAAGCTCTGTCCGTTGAGCTCACCGATTTCAATGCTAACCAAGCCTTCGTTGCATCCGACGTCTAAAACGTCTTTGTTGTTAAAAAAAGATTGCGGAAAGAGCGAAAGTCTAGGGTCGCGAATAGCAGGTCGTTTCTGGTAGTAGCCCAGATAGTTGCCGAAAATGGGTTGCGCCATATTTTGGTCGTCGATTAAGGTACGGCTTCGAGGGAGTTAACGCCGTTTCTCCCGAAACCGAGCTCAAATCTCCAACTCGGACTTTGCGCTATGTCTGCCTCACTGCCTGCTGTCGACCTAGCCCTCCTGAAACAATTCCAGTTTGAAAAAATACTGGACAGCGGTGAGTGCGAAAGATATCATAGACAGCATTAGGGCGTGATGGACCGATGCTATTTGTCATAGACCCAGTCATACATCGGATCGTGTTGCTAGGAACACTTCCAACCCTCACTATTGATAATAATGGTAGCCCTAATGATCGCTCTCCTGCCATCATTTCTTTGCAAAAGACTCACTTCTCAACCGAGTCATCTTTTCCCGCCGTGGAAGCTATCCGTGATTTCAGGCTAATCGAGCAAAACGATATCGTGAGTGAATTGTGCTCCAAATTGTCTTGATTTGGCGCTCAATATTAAACTAGTATAGCGAAGGAATGGCGTGGTCCTTCTCCCCATCAACAGACCATGACCCGGATATAAAGATATCCATCATTGCGAACGCGACACCGCTCCACATCGCAAAGAAAACCAAGCAGAAGCAGTTTCTTATTCGCGAGACCCCAGAAATATATAGAACTATTGTTCTGCCGTATATAACGGCGATCCCTCCAGAAAGGACTCAATGGTATTTGAATGGTCGCTTGTTCGCCCTGGGCTGTGCGCTTACTCCTTTCAAGGGTGCTTAACATCCTGTCGCACAAGACCGAGTTCGAAAAGATACTATATGAAGACCCCTCGCCCACTGACGGATTCATCGTGCTGCCTGATTTCAAGTGGGATTGCACTACGATCAGCCAATTGTATCTCGTTGCCCTGGTCCATGCTTCAGACGTCAAATCTCTAAGGGACTTGAGGAAGTGCCACATTAACTTGCTCAAGTCAATACGCCGCGAAGTTGCTCGTGTGTCGATGGAGAAATGGGGTGTTGGACAAGATTCACTTCGTTTGTTCATTCACTACCAGCCCAGTTACTGTAAGAGGAGGGAAATCCGTGCTTTCATATCGTTCATTTTCTCTTGTTAGACCATCTCCACGTCCATGCAGTTGCTCTCGAAATGGAGGGCTGGAAAGGTATGAGTGTCGCTCATGCCCACCTACTGGACGATGTCATATCCCTCGTGAGTATCTTGGTCAACATGGACACGGGACAGCGTTAACAACTTTTCAGCTCTCGACCGAAGCTGAAGGCGTATTCGAGCGCATGACATTGACGTACGCGATTACGGAGCTTCACCCTTTATGGGATACTCTTCGTCGCGCGCAGGAGACCTTCTGATCGGTGTAGACCAACTTGATAGTTACCTAGAACCCGACAACACTAGAAAGTAGAGCATGGATGGATGATAAACATTTGAAACAGAAACGCAACCAATAATCAATTAACACAGTGGAATACATGTGAACCCGCAAGAAGATAGAGTATATTCCTCTCCGAGCGTTCCTTCGAGCCATGAATCTAAGGGTATCGGTCATCTGGGTCAGGCTGGTGATTGTCCTGGAGTAGAGTGTGGCGGCTCTGGGGTGCAGGATAACGAGACGGAGGAGTCGCCCATGGATCTATCCGGGTCTAACGAGTCCCCACTGATCACGCTGCATGTCGACAGATTTGAGGGCACCCTTCTGAGAGACGGACCGCTGCCGAATCTACGGTGGATAAGATGGTTGTTTCTGGGACCTTGCTGCTTGGGAGCGTTCTGGCTCTCAAGGCTCTCGAAAGTCTTGACGAGGTCTTTGACTGAACCTCCAGAGCTTCGGCGAGGTTGTATGGTTCGGGATACCGAGGGCTTTGGTGGAACGGGATTAAGAGCAACAAGCTCCTTTGGATGGGGGATCCGGGGAGTGGGTCGAGGGGGCGTTGGCTCAATATGATTAAGATCCTCTTTCGACTTTGACATTGGGATCATTACTTGAGCGACTGGCATCGGTGAGGCAGACCGGTTTAGGGCACGTGGAACGTTTGGGGCTATTACTTGAGCGGCTGGCATTGGTGAGACAGACCGGTTTAGGGCACGTGAAGTGTTTGGAACTACTTCCGTCTGAACCTTGGGTGTGGCAGGTATTTCAGAGTGACTAAAAGACGAGCGCGTTGGGATGGGGTTTGATGGTGGGGAAGGAACGCGAGGTTTGCCTCGTCTTTGAGCTGGGGTGGGACTGGGTGCAGTCTTGGAGTTGCCACGAAGGATACCTCGCAGCCCAAGGAATCCTAGAACACGACTGGCTGTTGAAGGAGTTGCCTGTACGGGTAAGATAATTGGACTGGTGGGACCAGCAGGAGTCGGCGGTAGAGACGCCTCGATTTCATTTGATACCATCGCGGAGGCGGAGGGTCGACGAACCCTCGTCAGCGGGACGGGAATCCGGCTGGGAGGGAGGTCCCGAGCATTCTCCTCTTGTGATGGGCCATCGCTTGGAATTGCCGGTTCAGTAGGGCGAGCAGGAGCGCCGTCGCCCGACACTTTTCGACCTTGTTCCTCCGAGGACAAACCTGCCATAGCGGAAGCCTCCTCGTATAGATGCACGTAACGAGGTGCCAAAAGAGAGGTCGAAAGAGGGATGATTGGAGAAATCGAACGTTGAGGAGGAAGGGGATGACCTGACCCTGACGGTGCACCGAGTTCGCTAACGAAGGAACCGACTGGCGTCGTTTGACGACTTTGCAGAGGAGTAGTAGGGATGACGAGCGGGGATCCGGGAACAACGATCGAACCCGCGGGTTGTTTACTATGCCGAACTTGAAGGGCAATGCAACGTCGACGGATTTTGTCACTTCATTTCGGCGGGTCAGTATACAAGGCTGTGAAGACGCGATAGTAATCAGCCCACCTATCCCATTCGCCCTCCTCATCCCATTCGTCGTCGTCGTCACCCACAAGGCGATTCTGGTCTATGAACGCTTTCACCACAGTGTCAACGTCCACTTCCCCGACGTCCACTTGTTTCTCTTGAAGGCCAAAGCGTTGGGCAATCCGCCGCCGTTCGCTAAGAAGACATTTCTCTAGAGCTTTCCAGTCCATCTTTGTCCATGGCCTCCCTGCCTCCCTTTGACTGGCTGCTTCGTCAACAGATGGCCGAGATGAGGCAGGATTGATCACGATTTCAGGGATGGACGGTGCTCGATGCAGGGGCGTGGTAAAACGCAACTGCGAGGCGCTTTTTAATGTTTGCGTGTCTGCCTGACCCGAAGAACTTGAAATGGAGCGCGGAGGAGTGGCCGATACTTCGGCCTCGGCCAATTGTAACATGCGTTGGGGGATCGGGCTTGCACTCGACCCGGTTTGCCTGCTGACTAACAGGTTCATGAACGAGGTTTGGTTCCGGGCTGGAGCTGGAGGGGTTGACAGATTGACGCTGGCCGTGGAGCTACGTCGTCGGCGTAGCTTCAACTTTGCTTGCTCTTCGCTATACTGATGCCACTATAGGAACATATTTAAAGAGGGCCCTAGCAAGGAACGTTTTGGGACTTACATGCTTGAGGATAGCTGCGGCTCGGGCAGCAGCCATGGGTTCCTTGCTTGTGATCTCCACCACGGGGGGCCCTTCGTCATCTGAAGACTCTGTTTCGGTGTCTTGGTCGCCCATCTCAGATTGCACGGAGACTGTAAGCTGTTTTAGCTCTGGGGAAGGGATGAGTGCTTGCTTCCCGACCGAGTCGGCAGGGTGTCCTGACTGCGGAGGGGTGGAGAAGGAAGGTTCGGCTGGTGCCATATCGAACAGCGGTATCAAACCGTCATCAGAGCTTGGCGATTCTGCAAATAACTTGAAGTTTTGCTGTGGAAGTAACCTTGCTGGTTCGTCTACCGATGATAATGAGGTGTGTTCGGGCGTAAGGGCCTTGAGACGTCCCTCGGTAGGATACATATCATCATCGCTCAGTCCTTCAGTGAGGTCGCGTTCAATACGAAGGGAGTTTTCAAGTTCTTCTTCATCGGTTTCATCTTCCATTTGAATGTCCTCGTCGCCTTTTCCCTGAGGGGTCACATCTTTTGTGGGAGGTCCGCCGTCATCCTCTTCCTGGTCCAGGTCATCATGCTCCGGCTTGCCAGCAGGTCGAAGATGGATTGGAGATTTAGCGGAAGAGCTACGGGCTGCAAGCTCCAGCTGTTCTCTGGCCCCGTATTGCCGGTTTGTGGTTTCCCCTAGCTCTTCTTCGGCTCCTTGGACCCGCTGCGCTGGATACAGCGCACCTAACTTGGGGTGTAAGCCACGACTTGGTCCTACGCCTTTCTCTGGAGAGAGACTCCCCAACTTCTGTCCAGTAAACCGAGGAGAAGGATATGGAGAGGTGGTGAGAGCTCGGCGATGTGATCCGGAAGGTGTGGTGGGGGGAATGCGAGAGATGGAGGGACGAGTGGTTTGCTTTGAGGGATTGGTTCTTGCGGGTGTTGACTGCAGCAACTGGCGGAAGATGGCTCGAGTGGTGATCTGATCCGTTACCTCTGCAGGGTTTTCCGAGTCGACAGGTAAAGGGTCGCTCATGGATTTTGCAGGAGTGAGATCAACCGCTGGGGTATCCTCCCTCTGAGACACGTTGCTGCTCCTTCGTTTGCGCGGTGGTGGCGACTCGAGACGGACGGGCACGGTGAATTCGGACACGTCCTCGTTCGACTCGATTTCCATTCCGACAAAGGACGAATCGGCATCCGGATGGGCCGAAAGGAAGCTGTCCTCAGCTTCAGGGCGTACGTCCTGTCTCCCGTCAGAAGAAGGTAGGCTGAAGGATTCTTCATCGTTGCTGTTCGCGGTTCGGTCTACGTGGATCCCGTGGCGAGGCTCCTGACCTTCCCATCCAAGATTGACGTGAACGTCCTCTTCTTCCTTCTTAATAAATCCGATTCCAGCATTCGCCGGGAAGGGCTTCCAAGGTACTGGAACCCATTGATCGTTGCCTACTAGCAAGAGGGGATCTTCTCCCTCACTCTCGGGTTCGGACACTCCCTCGAGAAGCGGTAGAGCTGGCACGCTCTTGCGACGGGACTTTTGGCTGGTGGCCTTCTTGCGAGTCTTCCTTTCTGTCTTTGGAACTTTGGGCATCTTGGCTTTCTGGCCTGACGTCGCTGCCGCTTCGGATCCATTGGTCCGCTTTTTGGGGGCGCGCCGCTTCGGACCAGGTTTCGAAGAGGATGGCTCGGAGTTCGTAGGCGCTCCTGGATGAAGGCTCAAGTCTTCTTCCACTTCGCTCTCCTCATGGACGGGGGTTGTTTTCCTTTGCTTTCGAGCCTTGGGGTTGGGGGAATCAAGGACGGCGGGCCGTGAATCGATTCCACTTGAGGCTCCAGTTTGTCGAGATCGCTTTCGTGAGGATAGAGACTACCAAAGGCGTCTTAACGTGAGGAAGGGTCACAAGCAAGGTTCGGTGCCCTGGGCAACTCACCGATTCGGACTGAGCCATTTCAAGATGAATGGAGCTATCTTCACGAGGGTGGTTGAGAGAGGAGCCTATATACGATTCGAGATAAGATTGGCTGGCGTCGATGCTGGTGTTTATTGCTTCCTGCGTCGCGTGGCGCGGAGGGGATTCCAATTGTGACGGGTGAAAATGGGAGGCAGTGGTAGGGATGGTATCACCCAGCAAGCAGTCGTAAGAATCCTTGGTGTTGAGAGGACTCAGTGCTCTGGGCTTGAGAATGGCTTCGCGAGGGGACTGGATATGGGTCTTGGGGGACAAAGCTGAGTGGTGGATGGGGACGTTTTCCATTAAGAGAGAGCTAGAGAGCTCTCGGGAAGGTATCAAGGAGTATCCCAAAGTTAAGAGTCTCGCTTAGATCGGTGACGTTGGGTGATGGTATTGGTGCGGTCGACACTGGGGGAACCTGAGGGAGGCGATCGCGGGTGTTGTTCGAGTTGGGACACGGCAAGCAAAGCAAAACTCGCGTCGAAAAACACGATCCCGTGACTAGTATTTGGCATGAGGCATTGCACGACAAGAAAAACAACACGATGATAACTAAAAGTACTGGTACTGGTATAATCGTCTCAGAAAAATCATCAAAAAGAAACTAGCATTATGTCTTCTGGGGTGTTCGTTCAAACAGCGGCAAAACTTGATCAAGATAATCATTCCATGGTTCCAGCAGAAAACAGGGTGTTGACACTCCCCGCTCTGGAGTGGTTGCTGCCATCATCTCCTACATCCGTGCTCATCCGTCCACGGCCACCTCCGCTAGCGCTCTTTTGGCTGCTCTTTTTCCGATAGCCTTCGCTCAAGCGCCCTCCGTTGAGTTCCGTAAAGGTGCTGGCGCTCTTTCCTTTAGCATACTCGGCAGTCATGGTCTTCTCCTTGGCGTCTAGCGCAGCGATTGTGGTTTCTGCTTCAGCGCGTTCAAGCGCCTCAGTCGTCAGAGGGGCGGCAGGGACTTGAGGAACAGTCTCGGATGACCTCAGGCGAGTGAAGAATGGCACTCGGCCGCTCGGAGGTGGCGTTGGCGCCTCTGGTGGGGTGGGAATGGGGCTCGGGCTCGATGTCGACTTGACTACAGGAGGACTAGCGACGGAGGGATTTTCGATGCCCATAAGCTTCATGGTCGCTAGCATGCGTTCCCGCTCCCGGCGGTCATTCTCGTCTTCAATCGTTTCCACTTTCCGCGCAGAAATTGTGGGTGATGGGATGCTTGGGGCTCCCTGTCCTGTTATGCTAGTGCCCGCCCTCAGGGTCAGAGGACGTAACTTGTCCGTCTTGACCTCAGCAGGCGAGCCACCGGTTCCACCGCCAAACAGATTCGTGAACCCTTTCCAATCCATCGAGAGAGTCCGACGGGTGCGCTTGTCTGTAGCTGACTCGATAGAACCGCTCGGGACAGAGGAGTTGGCAGCAGGTGAAGGGGAAGTGACGGGTGCTGAGGATGTGATCGTCATGGCTGAAGACGTCGCGGGAACAGTGGACTCGGATGTGGCGCGATTCATCGCAGGAGGTGTTCCAACAAGCGGTTTGGTGGGTTCTTCCAATACAGTCTTTGAAGGGAAGAAGGATGATCTCGGCCGAGGTTTCGATACGGGTGTAGGTTTTTCAGCGGGAGGAAGATCTTTAGGCTTGTCTTTCTTGCTGGCATCATAGTCCACAGCAAGAACATGCTCGAACCCTTCCTGAGAAATAATCCTGTCTATGATCTTGGATGCGTACAGAGAGAGAGCCTTGTTGGCATCCTTGAGTGCCTTGACCTCCGAGCGTAAAGCTGCCACAACGCGTTAGACGAAAGGCTAGATGGATCTGATATAGGTCACTCTACCTTTAACCTCTTCGTAGTCGACCGCTGGGGCTGAACGATTGGTTTGTGCGGGGGATTCCTTTTGGCCTTCCAGAATGTCCTTGTTCTCTGCCCTTCCAAGTTCAGCTGCCAAGTCTAGGCCAGGTCCCGCGACAGGCAAGTCCGCAAGAGACTCCCCACGGGTTATAGGGGAGCTTGTTCGAGGGCCGCCACGTCGTGAGCGCTTTGAGTGTCGGGATGCTGGAGACTCGTCTCGGCGAAGGGCTGCAGCTGGGCCGTGCGTCTCGTCGTGCTCCAAGACAACATCCAAAGTTGGGCGCGCGTGCGTGGTACGGGGTCGTCCTTCTCGTTCCAAAAGTTTCTCCTCAGCAGCTGGCGGAGCATCTTCATCATCCTCGTCATCGCGATTTGCTGCACCAACAGCTGTGGTCCGAAGAATGTCGAATTGACCATTTAGTGTCCTTTCGCGTAGAAGAATGTTGTAGCTCTCGTTTTCTTCTTGAAGTTCGTTATTGACACGTTTGAGATCATTGAGCTGTGTCTGCAGGAGGTGAAGGGTGTTTTGCATCGAGGTATGAGACGTAGAGAGGGTTGTCAACTCGAGCCGAAGGGCAGTCATTTCTGCGGGTTCAGATTCGTCTCCTTCTGTGGCATTGGGCTCCTGACTTTGAGGCGGCTGGGAAGGTGAATCAGCGGTTATGCTCTCGTCCTGCTCGTCCAACTCTTTGGAGGCAATGGATGGAGAACGGCGAGGAGAAGAACGACGCCGCGCTTGAGAGAGGCTTTGAATGCGAGATTTGAGATGTTGTTCGCTATCATAAAACGTCTGTCTCTCTGCTTCAAAAGTCGCTGCCTGCAGGGGTCCAAGGGATAAACTAAGCCATCTGAGGATCAAAGGACGAGGATGCAAGGCGCACCTGCTCGTTGTACCGACGAATCGTTTCTCTCTTCTCTTTTTCGAGCTCTTTTACTTGGGTACGCAACTTTTCGATTATTTCTAGCTTTGCAGCGAGCTCTTCCTCCATGCGGCTTTGTTCCGCGTAAAGTTCGACGAGGCGGGCTTCAGCCGATGCCAAGGAAGAGGTCAATGAACCATTAGATCGGTTGGCCTCGGAGATAGTTTGTTCGTGCTCTTGTATGCGGATAAGCAACTGTATGGATGTAGTGCGTTAGCGTGATCGGAATGCCGGAAAACGAACAGAACGGATGGCGGAAACGACTGACCGCTTCCTTTTCTTCGGTCTCTTTTTTCAGAGCGGCCTCGAGAGACTCGTGATTTGCTTTTGAATGATCTGTAGTTGGGACGGCAGATGGCGTGGGCGAGCCACGAATTGAACCACGTCTGGCGGGCGCGCTCAGGGGTCCAGCGGCGACGCGAGGCGAGACAGCGGACCTGGCTGTGGTGCCTCCACGTACAGCGGACACTTGAGGGTTGGCAGATGGGGAGGAAGTCGAGCCTTGCGGCCCTCCTGTGCCCGTTCTTCTGGCTACTGGAGTACGCGTAGTGGTCGTCGGTGTTGCCATTGAGGGAGTGATGGGTCGTGCTTGAGCTGGTTTACGTGAAAAGTACTTGACGTGGGGCGTATGCGAGCTGCGTGTGACGATGAGAAGTGAAGAGTGAGCAGAGGATCGACCAACGCGTCGCCAGAGGTGTGTTGAAACCCGGTTGGAGGAGCAGAGGGAAGATGATGGAGAGAGGGAGAGCGTTGCGGGCAAGAGTGAAAGGTTGCAGCCCCTGACTGCTTTCCACGTGGACCCTCGAAACGACGACCAACGACGACCCCCAGTCGCGACCACCAACATGCCCTTCCAAGCGACGACCCGTCAGCTACTGCACGCCCGCAAAGAACGCTGCCGTCAATCACAAGTCTACTCTATGTGAGCGGAACATTCCCAGTCCTTGCGCTCACCCTCCGGCATTGAACTCGAGGATATACCAGTGCGCAGATGTAGCCACATCTCCCGCGATGCGTCCAGCTCGGCAGGCTGCGCCTTCAGTTGTCGATGTCGATGTCTATATGCAGCTATTCAAGGTCTCCGGATCGCGGCATCTTCACTTATCTAATCTCATTCCGTTCCTGACCGCTCATCTCATGCACCTCCACCCCTCCCTCCACCACCATCTAAAACCATGAGCAGCGACGAAGAACGGCCCGTTGGGCTGAACCGCTTTGATGATGATGATGATGATGATCACTCTGACGACGAGTACGTCCCAGCTCACGACCACCAGAGCTCGGGTGAGGACGAGGACGAGGCCTCAGAATCTCTGGGGGAAGACCAAGACATGGAGGAAGAATCAGAGAATGATGATGACAATGACGGAGAGGGACTTCAGTTGGATATTTCAGGTACTGTTGAAATGCCACCCACTTCCTCATCTCTTGTGCTTACTTCAATACTCCACATGCAGCGTTGGACCCAGCCACCGTCGATGATAGAGCACGAAATACCCTCATGAGCTTGCTACGCCAGTATGGGTCTCTGATACGCCGTGGTGCAGCTGGTGCAGCTGCAGAATCGTCAGATGAGGAACAGGATCCCGCGCAAGTCCTTCCTTACTCCCGTCCGGGCTATGCCGCTGTCATCTTCCTAACCACTTCCTTTGTTTAGGGGTTGGAGCTCTTCAAAGGGAGGATACCGAGATAGCAAAGTCCCTCTCCCGGGAGGGACCGAACTTCTCCAAAGTGGGGAATTTGGTCGAATACACTCATTCACCCGCCAGAATCCCCCCAACTTCACACCTCTCCACCAAAGAATTTACGGACAGCGTCTCCAAACTCGATTTTCAAGTCGAGAGCAAGCTTACGCGGTAGGTTTCAATATCCGATAGCCTTGCTTTTGGCTGTCACTCAGTCCTCGCTACAGGACCTCTTACCAAGTACCAATGGCACTGTCGTTGCCACTTATCGCTCCAAGGCTTACGTTGGCCAATTCTCAACAGGTTTGCGCGCAACTACTCAGTCACGAGATCGCTTTACATCTCTGATGCTTTTGCTCGAAAAGACTCTAGCTTTTACTATACTTGCTGTCAAGATTTCGACCTGCGTATTTACGACATGACGGCACCCATCACCCCTCTCAATCTCAGCACTGCGTCCATGCACTCCGATCACCACACATCCTTGAAACTCACCAAAACAATACATGGATTAGGCTCCGGATGGACCATCACAGATTCTCACCTCAGCCCCGACAATTCGGCGCTCTTATACTCCAGCTTGGTCAGTCACTCGCTTCGAATATTCTGCCGCGCAATATGAGAACTGAAATCCTTCTCCAATATACACCCCAGGATTCGACTCTCTATATGGTTAAGACCCAGGATCCCGACGAAGAACAGATTCAGCTTCACTTGGGGCGTTCTACCAACAACTCGTGGTACGATTACCGAGTGGCAGTTTTCTCCTGTCGATTCAGCTCCGACGGCAAGGAGGTCATCGCAGGAGGAAGTGGAGGATCCCTTTTCGTATACGACCTGGGCAAAATGCGTCGTACCCTTGGCATCAGCGCACATAGTGACGACATCAATAGCTGCTGCTGGGCCGATACTAGTAGCGGGAACGTCCTCGTCAGTGCTAGCGACGACACTAGTCTCAAAGTTTGGGATAGGCGAAGCCTAGGTTCATCTCATAAACCCAGTGGGGTACTCATCGGGCATACCGAGGGAATAACACACGTCGCGCCTAAAGGCGATGGGCGGTACGTTATTTCAAATGGAAAGGACCAGGTCTTGCGTCTCTGGGACCTCAGGAAAATGCGGAGCCATAATGAATGGAAGGGAAGTAATCCGTTTGGGCATAATGGGTTTGACTATAGGTAAGAGATTCAATTGAAGACTGAAGACTAGTTGGGTCACATGTCTTAACCGTGCCGCCTCGCAGGTATCCTCCTTATCCGAAACCCAGACATTCTGCTCATCCTTTAGACACATCTGTTATGCGTTACAAAGGCCACTCGGTATTACGTACCCTGATAAGATGCCATTTTAGCCCCATCGAATCAACGGGAGCAGCTTATATCTATTCGGGGTCCTCTGATGGTCGCATCCACGTAAGTGCACGAATTATGTATCCTCGACCGTCCCTCACACTCGGAACATACAAATCTAGATTTGGTCTTTGGATGGGAGGGTGGTGCAAGTTCTTGACAGATCAAAAACATCCCCGATCACCGGCCATCCTTCAAGCGCTGATCTCCCTAGAACCTTTTCGAGGCGATCGCTTCATTGTGTCCGCGACGTCTCTTGGCACAGCGATTCCCCGATTTTAATGTCGTGCGCCTGGGATGGGGAAGGCGCGAGTACAGTTGCGATGCATGAGTGGAAGGGGTTTGGGAAAAATGCCATGTCGCTTGATGATGTCGTCGAGGGGGCCAGAGCAAACGCTGGCTATGATCCGTTATCCCCCTAGAGAAGGACAATGTAGACACAGCCGCATGACTATATTTGAAATTTGACTGTGCAGTAATACATTATCATACAGAACTGTCTAGGACCGCTCACGGTAGTTTTTCCAAAGGTTCGATCACCGTACCCATCTAGTGAAAGCGTGTGTGTCACCGAGCCTGGTCTAACAAAATTGTTTCGATGTGTAAAGAAAGCATTTACCTTGGCAGACACACGAGGGAGTATCGCCTTCTGGTGTCCAAGTCTTGTGTTCCACTCCGTCCCAAGAGGCACCTCAAGACTTCTCTCATACTGGACCCGACTTGTATATGGGAACGGGATATCTTGCACTTGATACTTCGCCGCTTTCACATCTCTCTTCTCAGAGATTATCACATGAGATTTGCCTGAATCCCTTCTCGGCGCGACTGCTGTAAATGCTGTCTGGTTTGGACGGGCCTTATTCCTTGTACGAACGCCCGCTCCCGTCCAGGAACCCTAACGTATGTTTCAGCGTCTGTTAGCCGGTATGGAGAAGCAAAGTTTCAGCGCTAACCCATCCAGGCAGCCCTTGATCATTTGACGATGGTGGCAGCTCCCTGTCGACAACGACCGCCTTCTCTTTCGCAAAATCCTATCACAGAACGAATGTCACCAGATGTCGTCTGTGGAGCCTTCAACCACTAACCTCGACGACACCATCATGAGCAAATGCTCTGGCCACGAGTTCCCTTTGGCGCAATGGAGCGTCAACTCCCGAAACTTTGCCCTCGTTAGCTTCCGCTTCCGATATGCCCTCGGTGTCCAGCTGACCGAGGACAGGTTCGGGCTTTTTTGCGCGACCGTTCCGGTTTCGACTTTTAGGAGTGACAGCGAGCTCGGTGTCACCTCCCCCGGATACTTCCCTCGTTACAGAAAAGCTCGAGTTTTGAGCAGTGTTTAGCTTCTGGAGGGTTGCATCCAACGAAATGTCAACATGAGCGTCGTCTGTCTCCGCCAAGCTGGCGTCAGCTGGATGCGCCTTCCGCCTCTTGAGTAAAGCGAGGGATTTTTCCGCAGAACTGCTATGTTTCCCGACAATAGCTTTTTCGGCCTTGCGGGAAATTTTGCCAGTTATCACAGGAGGTGAACTTGCGAGCCAAGGATTAGAGGCGAGGCTGATTGCACCGCTAGTGGCATTAGGCCGCAACATATCTTGTCCCAGCTCCGTAGGAGGGGTTTCCTCGGTACCCTTCTTTCCCAAAGTAGATGGTGAAGACACCATATTAGGCTGGACAATGATAAGTCAGACCGAGGAGGGGAAAAGGGTGCATAGAGGTACCGACCCAATGCAGCTTGTCGCCGAACCGAAGCCGACCTTTGTTCCCATCTACATTCACGCCACAACCCAGTGGGGCCGGCAAGCAGGGTACTCCGTGATCCGACGACTTTTCTAAGACATCATCTTGTTCCAATTCAGTCTTAAATTTTGCCGCCTCCTGGTCCGCTTCTTTCATCTGCCTTGCTATGGCGTCCTGCATAAATTTCATCCCTAGTACGCCCGAGGCCGGAGACAACTGGTTTAGGCTGTCCTCCTGCAAGCCATCCAACTTCTGCAAGGCTTGTTGGATGGTTTCTGCTGCATCGCTGATCTCCGATTCCGACTCTGGACTGCCGTCCCGGATGCCAGATATTCTTTCACGCAGTGCTTCACCTCTCTGTAGCATTTCAGCCACTCCTCTGGAGAAACCCGCGTTGCCATCCATCCCCACGCGAGAGGCCCGGATCCATTTTGAACCGTTCTTGTGTCGCAGGGTTGCCCGTTCCCTCGCTCTCTCTATGTCTTGTTGCAGTCTATCTGCCGCGGCAAACTCGGGGTCGATGGCAGTCACATCTTCTGCGTGGGCCGTGTCTTTCTCCTTCTCTCTGCGCTTTATCTTGCGATAGACTTTGCTCTTGATTTTTGCTATTCTTGCCGCCTTGGATTGGGCCCTTGACATCGATTCGCGAGTTCGACGTAGCTCCGCTTGTCTTGCTCGTATATCTTCAAGAGAAAGGGGTTTGGTTGGTAACTCTGCTTCGCTCGGTTCGGCGTTCTCGCGAAGCTTTGCCCGTTTGAGAAGGCGATCCACAGCGGACTCCATGGTGTTGGCAGGCTTTGTGCTCAATATAAGCGCGTTTGAAACGAGGGAAACGAGATAGGAAGGAAGACTGACCTGGAAGGTACCAACGAGCTCTCCCGCAGAAGAGCGAAGGGGGACGGCTGTCTGCAGAGGAAACGCAAGATGCTCGGACTGCTCATCATCTCAGGTCAGCAGATTTCGGGATCTTATCCAAGCTTAATTTCACCTTTTCTAATAATCGCATCGTGGGACCCCACTTTTCCATTTCTTCCTTGGTTCTCCGGTACGCCGACTGCCGCTCTACGCGCAACTGAAGCCGCAGCGGCAAAGGCGCAACCAAGGGCTGAGATGCAGCTGATGCAGACTTGAGTGTCCTGGCGGATGATTTCAACGATTTTAAAACCTTCGTGTCACTGGAGACAAGGTTCTGTTGGGTCAACAGGTCCTCCAATCGTAACTTTCCTATAGATGTCGCCAATAGGCGTCAACATGGAGCCCATTAAGAAAGAAAGAAAAGCCTACCTAGTGTAGCAGCCCCTGGGAAGTCTCTCTCTACGCCAACCTCAGTTCTCTCAGAGACAATTCTCCTCCTCTGGCGCGGCAAGTTTGTTTCCCTGTCCACCTTCCTTTTCTTCTGAGGGAGCTCCATAACATAATCGTGCAAAGCTTGCACATCGCCTTCATCTGAGCTTGAGCTTGATGCTGAGAACTATAAATTACCGTTGGGTCAGAGACCGACATGTCGAGCTCGTGCACCTGACTCACCCCATGACGCTGTATCGGACTCTCCTCCTCTCCATCTTCTCCGAATGCTTCATCTGAGTCGATTTCTTCGTCATCCTCGTCGTCTACCACACCGTCTTTTTCCATATTGCCTATATCGTCGAAGCGTTCGTTGTCGGCCTCGCCGTCACTCCCCTCCGTGCCGTCGACCCCGAGCTCCTTTAGCTCTGTGACAGAAAGCATATTTTGGGTATAATTCGCCCCACCACGTCGGGGCTCGCTCTCTGTGTACTCATATACGTTGTGGAAATCATCGAGATCAGGTCGAGATTTTGGCTGGGTCGTTGATCTTGAACGAGGATATGAAGCTTGTGCAGATGAGAACGGATGAATTCCTCTCCTGGAAGACCTTGATTTTGGCATTGGAGTTTCAATCGCACAGGGAACAAGAGAGCGAGATCAGAAAAAATATACGAGCCTACTGTTTGCCGATGTTTGGCGCATCGCGTAAACTAAAATCGACAGCACTTCGGGGGGTAACCACGTCAAGAATATAGAAAAACATGCAGTCGACGGCTAAAATAATAGCGTATATCCATCCGGCAATGGGCCCAATCTCAAGCGTACTATAGGTTGCGAGATAGATTAGTATTATACTTTCCAACCGCTACACTATATCTGACCTTTGGAATCGCTCCCACAGCTCTTTAGGTCTTGTGGCAAGAGTGCATTGGTATACTTGCACGGTTCTCGCGGTCACGTTCTCCCAGGCGTACATCGCGCTGACGGCTGCATGAGCTTCCCGTCGATCGTGTTTCCCTGAAGACACGATGTCAATCGCCTCAGCGAGAGCCCGGAGGAGATCTGGATCGTTTCAGAGCGGGGTAGGCTGGTATAATACTCGATGCACTAACCATCCTCGTCCGGACTTGCGAATGAAACCATATTCTGTGGGAGGACCTCTGGAACACCGCCAACGCGCGTGCTAACAACGTAAAGGCCGGCGCAAGCTGCCTCCAAAAGCCCGATTCCAAACGCCTCGGTCAGCGAAGTGTTCAAATAGATGGCTCCCTGCGCTAGTACGTTGTGTACGTCACGATGTTTCACTGGCCCCAGAAGAACGATTTGATCTTGAAGATTATGTTTTTCGCGCATTTGAAGGATTTCCACCAACTTTGGTCCGCTGCCGCCTGGAAGACTCTCTGCGATTGAGCCGGATACTCGTATTTCTCCGAGAGAGGTCTAGCGTACCAATCAGAAAGCGAACTTGAGGGTACATGCGACAGACCCTGGGAGCTGTGGCAACGAGGAGATCCATCCCTTTTCGATACGCAAGGCGAGAGACCACGACAATGGTAATTTCAGATCCGGAAGGGATAATTGGCTCCGCCGGGGTGAATTGTTCTGGGATGACGGCGTTGGGTATGACATAGACGTGAGACTTTGCTGGAAGGGGAAGGTCGGCGCGAAGAACCGTATTTTCACGCCTGGGTGAAAGATTAATGAGGTATACGTGTTAGGGACGGATGCAAAGGATGACATACCCAGTATTAGAAACGCATATGACGGCGTCGACATTCCGGAGGGCGCCAACTAAGAGCTTGTTCGTTAGAATAGTAGCAGCGTCATCAAATCCAAATAGACTGTGGTCTGTGAAGATTGTTCTGATACCCAGCAAGTGCGCATGGAGGATGGCTTCTTGGGCGAGGGAAGACAAACTAGCGTGTCCGTGAACGAGTTGAATCCGCTCGCGGAGCAGAATATTTCTTAGATAAGGTAAGAACGTAAAATAATTTGGGAGAGTGGCGGACGAGGCAATAGGAACAAATGGGATGTGGTATGTTTTGATGCCTGGCGCTAGGTGACGGACACCCGTACGATCTGGGTGGTGAGAGTGAGAAATGATGACGACCTTGAACAGGCGTCAGAAGCATGGAATGTCGCTCTAGTAATTCAGTGACATACCTTGTGTCCCAGCCTGACGAGGTGGGCGCTGAGCGTGTAAATGTGGTTCTCCACGCCTCCAACCACGGGATGGAAAAAGTCGGATACCATGCTACATCGGTGAGCTGGTCTCGGTCAGCCGTTCCTAAAGCTCATTGAAGACCTACGCAATCCTCAAAGCATTTTGGGTCATCGGTCCATAAACTGTCTTCTGCTGGATTGGCTTCGGTTCTTCAAGATGAGATTTGGGTAACCGTTCACAGGATCACACGGTTCCAACTTCTTCCATCGTTACCCCTGGTTCTTGCTCACACCGCCCGCCTCACTGAGCACCCCTCACTCACGACAAATCAATCCAGCCATCCGATGCTAGGGTCGATCGGGAAGATGAAACCAGTTTCTGATCACGAGCAATTGCCAGCAGTAATGCTGCCTCCGGGTCTAGTCAATCAAACCAACACTTGTTTCTTCAATTCCACTTTGCAGGCTGTGGGCTTCTTGCTTTCCTGAAGACCTTTCTGTACTCTGCCGCTAATAGAATGCTATATAGCTGATTGCTACGTCTGTACTTGAAGAATTCATCCAGGGACGGCAATTCCCCTCCGAGCACGGATTGCCTTTACCTGGTTTGGGCACGCCAGAACACAGCCTTGCAATTTCAAGTAAACGGGATCCAACTAAGTTTCACGACTCCGTTGCACGTATGCCCCTTTGTATGGAGTTCATATCATTCATGGAGACTGCATACGAACGACGAGATACGAGGTCGAGCCGCCCTCTTAGCCCAAGGTCACACCTGGATAATTACTCTCATGGCCCGCCAGTGCTGAAATTGTTGTCAGGGATCTTCTTCAAATATTAGGGGCCAAACATGGCCAGTACCTAGATGTCCGTGCCCGAGTTCCCCGATAAGGAGTCTGTATTGATGTTGTCATGTAGTTTCGCCAGCAAGACGCTCATGAACTATTGAGGCAGCTTCTAGATGCAATGGATATGGAAGAAAAAGATGTAGGGGGCATATCTTATGAAAAAATATACCGCTCATGTGTTTCGCTCTTTATATAAGGAAATCAAGCGACAAACCCAAACAAGTCGGGAAGGGACACACTCCTCTGAGAATCCAGGCTGTAACACCCCCGGTCGGACCCCATTTCACTCGTTTGTTGAAATGATTTTTGGGGGAGAGCTTAGGAGCTTTATTTTGTGCGAAGGCTGTCGACAAATCAATTCGACAGACGAAGCTTGCATGGACCTTTCTCTCTCGCTCAAGCCCGATGAAAAGGCGAGAAAGGTACATTATTTGTGTATTCACCTATTCCCCTGCCGTTAACACCGGAAGACTGACTGGATAGAAAACTTCATATAGCGAGACTTGCTTATCCAGTTCGTTCAAAAATTTGTGAAAGCACCATCGAAAGCGGCTAGACCCTCCCCCATCGGTCCGAACTTGTCGTCGTCTTTGGTCAAGGGTGATTCAAAACTGCTGGCTCCATCCCCAATTCCTGCGATCCACGTCCACCATATCGAAACGCCCCGCTCTCAATCGGTTCCACCAGGAAGTCCATTTGCAGGGAATCTTCACCCTCTTGAGGTGAAGGATGCCCCGAAGCGACGAAGTATGGAATTTACAAATACTGAGAGCGAGGAGAGGAGCCAGCTCTCACCCCGAAGCTCGATGCATAGTCTACTCCCAGGTTTATCCGACTGACTTACTGCTTTACAAAAATGGAGCACCGTTTGTTAACGCCTTCGTACTCTTAGATTCAGATATTCCACAAAGTGGAGCTGACTCACTAAGTCCAGACTCGTTCGTTCGCGGTAGAGACTTATTCCGAAGATCGCTCTTACCAACTGGTGGCGAGAACGGTCCTGAGAACGCCACACTGGTCGAAGGCGTCGCTAATGACCCCCGGCTCCGGGAAGACAAAAACTCAGCTGAAGATAGGAGCAGCCGCGAACGGATGGAGGCCTTCATTAACGCCGTCTTCAACAACACGATCCCCTCAAGCCATCATTCGAATGGCAAAGAAACCACCTCCCTCCAAGGTGATCCGTCCGCGGATCCCACGTACCCGGCCAGGGGTTCAATTAGCTGGCCGATCAAAGATTCGGGCTTAATCGACGGTCTTAGGCGATTCACCTCTGTGGAGGTTCTGGAGGGGGAGAACGCTTTCGCTTGCAAGTATTGCTGGGAACAGTCACAACGCCGGAGACACAAGTCTGTCCAAGGTTCTAAGGAGTTCAGAGAACCAGTGATGGATCTTAACAGTGGCAGTAAACCATCTACGTTCACATCCATGCAAACTGATTCCAAAGAACAACCTCGAGATTCAAGCCGCGATCACTTGCAGTCAGTGAACCAACCCTCTCAAGACCACGTCAGGCCGTCTTTCGGCGAGGCAGGCAAGGAAGACTCGAGTATCCCAGACTCAAGGCAAGAGAAAGTATTCATTATTCTACTACATTGCTCACGGCAGAAACTTGACAGTACAACAGCAATGCATGGGGAATGCGCACAACCATCGAACCCAAGTAACGAGAGCACGGCTCCGGGTACCCAAAGGAAGCAGACGTCTTCTGATAGCAATCAAACTGTGCGAACGAGGGCCTTGAAGCGATACCTAATTGCATCCCCGCCTGCGATACTGGTCGTTCACCTCAAGCGATTTCAACAAATCACCAGGTCCCAGATGGCCATTTTCGGCAATCTAAGAAAGATTGACGATTACGTGGAATATCCAGAGATCTTGGACATTACCGAGTTTCTCGCCCCAAGAAAGGTAGATTTTGGACTAAAGGAAGATGATGAAAAGCACCACTATTTGCCTCAGGAGCGTCACCAGGGGAAGGTTCTCTATAGACTGTACGCGGTCGTTGTCCATCTCGGGAATATGGTAGGGTGACTTACACGACCGACTTTGGTTTAGCAAACTCATCGTGTCTTTCTACAGCTTGGAGGACATTATATCGCATACGCTGCCGCACCGGGACAGGCGTCAACATCTGAGAAGGACATTCCTTCTGGACGTCCCTCAAATCATGATAACCGCTCGTGGTATTTCGTGAGCGACACTTCTGTCCGCCAATGTAGTCGCGAAGAAGCCATGCAGGGGAAAGCATATATATGTTTCTATCAGCAAATCTAGGTAGATAATATCCATCCACAATGCTCTGGTGCTGCTCCCAAATCCGAGTGCGAAGGGCTATTCCTCCTTGGTTCTAGAGGCTGTGTCGTCGAGATCCGTCGCAGGAGAAAGAGAGCGACTAGAATCAGTTTCTGATTTCGATAACAGGACTTCTTCCGTCTCCGATCCATGCGTGCTCATCGCTGGCGCTACGTCACCCTTTCTGGCTGCGGATGAATGTCTTAGTTCGGACGATAGGCGTTTAACCCTTGCGTGCAGTCCGGCAGCTGGATCAAAAATGAAATTCCATATGACCAACGGCCAGGACGGATGTGAAGGCAATGTGTCGTAGAACTCTGGCGCAATGGCTTTGAGTCGAGGGAGCCGGGTCCATGGAATCGAAGGAAAGTCGTGATGTTCGTTATGATATCCAACCTATGGGATAATTAAGTCAGATCCCTGCTGTCAGATTTGTGGCAGCGGACGCACATTGTAGGCCAGAAGATTCAGTGGTCCGTAATAGCTGTACGTCTCTTGTTCGAGTCCGTCCCAGAGATAGTGCTCTGCGATGAAATGTCCAGCACAAGGGTGAAGACTTCCCGCGAAGAAAGATGAGAGAAGAAGATACGTAATTGCCCGATAGCCTACGTAGGTGACGATGAGATAATCGAAAAGAAGCTGAACCAGGACATTTTTGATGTGCCATGATGTGATTCGCTGGGATTTTACAAATCCGGGTCGCAGAGCATAGAAGAGGATTTGGAAAGTACTGCGAGCCATGGAGGCAGGTTAGTACAAGTAGAAAGAAATGGGAACGGACGGGATACCAGAAGAATGCCTTTCCGGCCACATTCCGCAGCAATGCCAACTCAAGACCGGTCGGTAGATCGGTGTCAACTCCATCTTCACCCAATTGCTTGTGATGATCGATATGGTATTTCTAGGAATTCATCTTCAGAACCGAGATACGACAAGGGAACAGAACGTCTTGCTCATCTTACTCACTTTGAAAGTAGTTGCATACGGAATGCCAATCGGTAAATTGGCGAAAATCGCAAACCACTTATTGGCAGCGATGCCTTTGAACGCTAAGTTGTGCGTTATCTCGTGTATCGCAAGGAATAGGTTGTGATTTGCTGTCCCCCCGATCGCGTACGCAGCGAAGAGAAACGGAAAGGACAGAGGATGTGAACGCCGGAGGACCCATAAAGTCGTAAGTTGAATGATGACAACAGCGCCCACAATATACTTCGTCAATGGTTCATGGCCCATAAGCTTCGTGACCTGTAACGATGTATTGCTTAGACGCAGAACTCGAGGGCTAAAACACGTGCGTGACAAACCTCAGGATGCGCCTTCAGGATTGCTGCCCTCCGAGACCTGTGGGGTTCTTCAGTCATAAGCCAGAGAAAGTCATTCGGATCCAGAGGGACGCGAGTAGGCTCTGGGGCATTAGGGTCGGCCGCTCTCGTTCGACGGAGGTGAGGTGGTAAAACAGTCTCGGCACCGCCGTACAACGAAAAGTCTGACAGTAGCGCAGGATTATCAGCCATTATTTGCATCTGCAGTTGGCCCTACTCACCTGCCATTGAGAGGGAAGGGTACGAAGACGTTCCAGATTTTAGACCAAACTGGCGTGATGTTTTGTGTGTGCCTTACGCGGTTGCCACGCCACATGCCACCTGCCAGCGGCGGCCACGAATCTGGCAATGCAAACCTACCTACCTTACGTAAATGTAGCGTCGACTCTGGCGAAGCTCAGAACGTAGCGCAAACCCTTTGATAGCGTGACACTTCTCGATCAGAGTGAAAGAAATTAGTGGGGCACATGTTACACATGGACAAACCACGGTCGCAACCCAACTCACAACCTATCTGTAAAGTTACGCGATCCAAGGCTTCTACCACGACCTCGAAGAAGCAAGGGGTGGCGCTTGGCCTTTTCTTTTTGAAAGACACTTCTTCCGTAGCTTCGAAAGGCGGGTATGCTCTCCATTCTGGTTGGTGCAACTAGTTGCCGGATCTGGTAGCCGAGACAGTGTAGGTAGTCTGACCTTGAGGGCACATCCGGTAGCTTTCCTATACCAACTGTTCTCGAGACAAAGTGCTAATGGTACAACTCTTCTTATTCACCGAGGTTAGGGGTAGAATACTCATCACAATGGGTGGTTATTCATTGATTCGCAACTGTATACGGGTTCAGGCTCCTGGTTGGGTCGGCACTAAACAGGAGGATGCTCAAAAACCGATATTGCTGATGGCTCACATGGATCGGATTATTTTTC